>JABUQX010072695.1:0-10000 GCA_015478945.1 Trachelipus rathkii
TAGAAATTCCTTATCACGTTTGGTATAAGCATTTCTTATCGATTTTGGCTAAGTTTAGCAAAAAACGAACGGCAAATCTATCGAACTATTTCTTTAACGATCGTTATTAAATACTAACAAATGCTAATGAAACGCCTACTATTGCAATACAGTTGGTTCAGATAGTATAGGGAAATATTATATAGACAAATTGCGGATTAATATTAATATATTATTATGTATATATAATATTATTATAATATATATTATTATTAATTAATATATATATATAATATATTTATATATATATATATAATATTAATATTATAATATATATATAATATATTAATATATTTATATATTATATAATATTATTATATTACAATATATTAATATAATTATATATTTATTTATATATTAAAATATTACAATAGAATTAAATGCAAAATTAAAAAAAATTCGTCCCAATCTGAAAACTTATTAATATACTAGAAAGGGGTGAAGTTGCTCTTAGCTGCTCAAAAAAACGATGGAAGAAATAATAAAATCTTTCGATAAATTCATTTTCTTCATTTACGCAGCTGACAGCAAAAGGAGTATGTAATAATATAATTCACCCCTTTCATTATATATGGATCTTGAGCTTTTTTTCGTCGAATAGTGTTTATGTAATATAAAGCTCAATAACTCATATATCTAAATACCAAAGAAACCTTGAATATCTGTTGAGAGGACATACAGTAATTTGATCTATTATTTATTTTTTGTCTATCAAATAATTATTTTATTATTTTATGAGTGCTGATATGTATGCTCTGTAAATTTAATTAAATAATAACGTTATCTGGATATATACTTTCTTAATATAGGGGAATAATCATATTTAGGGGTTTATAATTATATAAGTTTAATATTCATTATGAAAAATCAATGCATAACTAATAATCCTAAAATATCGAAAACACCTCATTGATATTGAAAATATTACTTACTCAATTACTGAGAGATAAAAATTAAATTATTTAATCAGGTATAGAATAAAATTAATTAACAAACAGGAGGATGGGAACAGTCTTTATAAGGAGTATCATGTAAGCTCAAGATGTGAGAGGTTTGCATGTTCTGTATTACTATTCATGAGTGCAAATATTTAAAACGGATACAGATACGTATGTTTCTTCATAAAATTAATGGCGTCATTTAAAGAGAGCGTTTTCACAGCCATCATTGGCTCTCCAAAAATTGGACTAATAAGTTAAAGAAAGGTGAAAGCTAAAGACACTTTGGGCTGAACTATTTCGTGATAAAAGAAGATAAATGGAAAACTTTTTCGTTGTCATAAACCTTTTCTGTCTATGTTAATGAAAGATCAAAACTACAATCGATAATAATATGATCGGTTGATAAATACCACTGATAACCTCAAGAACTCCATTAAGTTTTAATGTTTGCTATGAACCAGGATTTAAAGGCAAGTGGATGTTGGGGACTACTAAGCTTATGATAAACTGGATAAATTATCTCCATTTTAGATACTTAGGGAAAATATTATGTAAAAATTAAGTTCTAGACTAAGAATAATATAAACTTTAGATAAAGAATTAAGGATCTTAAAAATTGGCATAAAGGTACTCGCTTTGAATGCAATCATTTATAAAATAATATGGAATATAATTTAACTTAACACTCACATTAGGGTAAAGCTAAATATATATTTTGTTCCCTATATTATAAATAGGTGAATCAACTGAGCATGTATAAATAACAGCACTATAATATCTAAAATCAGAGTTCCGCAAGAGTTAAATTTTAATAGTAGGAGACCAGTAATCTCCAGAGCATTGTCAAACGAGTAGAGATTATTCCTCAAAAGAAATATTCAGTTATACTTTAAACGACATCTTTAAAAGATTTGTAACTGTAGAAACTACTCAGGAGAAACAAATATTATAACTAATATAGCGAATATGTTATAATAGTAGATAACGCGTTGGAAAATTAAATGCTATGATCTAGTCACATGATATTTTGTGACTATAATATTTAATTAAGGGGGACAAAATTAAAGAATGTGGATCGCAAGGATATAAAAGATAGTGGCCTGACTCAACAAAATGTCAATATGAAAAAAACTTGTAGTTGAGGATACTTGTATGAATCTGTTAATATATCGATAATAAAGAGTATATATTTATGTTGTTTTTCCTTGTACAATGATTTTTTGTTATAGATCGAAATGGATATAATAAGATCTTAAGCTCGTAATTCTGTTGTATAGGGGTTTAGAATTTAGAGCAGACAGTCTTTGAGATGTGGAGTTTATTACTTTTTATAATCAGTATAAGCCAGTTGGGACGTTGACCTATGCGTGTTTTCCACCCCTACTCATAGAGCAACATTTCTCTAATATTTTTGAGGACGGTGGGGAGTGACGGTACACACCGATCTAGGCAAAGCAGCAAGTACTCCGACTCCCTTCCCCAACATTTTTAATGGAAGTCTCGATTAAACGATATATACGCACACAAGCTGCAAAAGTGGCAATCTTAGGTTAAGAACCCGCTAATGGGGCACACGTAGAACTCCGATTGTTTGGATGCCACACTACCCTGGATTTAACAAACGCCTCGCATATTCTTTAGATGATTAATTATATAAGTGCGCAGCAGCTCTGGCAGTTAAGGGACTTACCATTTGGCTGAATGTCATCCGTACTTCTGAATTCACTACTTCTTTCTAAAGCTTCACGCCGATATAGTTCTCACTATTTGTGCTTAACGAGAGATGATAAACTCAGCCTCCCAGAATGATATTCATTAATCAAATAAAACACATACGTCAATTCTTCTCTCACACATACAAAATAATAAATACATTACTAGAATATTTTACTCTTTTATACTTGTTATGCAATGTTTCCTTTATATAAAGTCTCGAGATTTGCTTTCACAGCTATAACTGATCATAAATATAATTCCATGAAAAGATAAGTGATGAAAAGTAATATTTAAATATATGTAAAATTTAAATATATAATTTTGTCGGCAATATTTACTTTATAGTTTATTAGATATCTTGATTCATCTAGAACTGTAAGATTCCAATTATATTTTAAGACTATGAGGCTAATGTACTCCTTGTGAAATTATCATATGAGTAACTTAATAATTAGAATTAACAATCAATAATCGTAGATACAGAAATGTGGGTCTGGAAGTTCACGCAATATAAGTAAATCACAAGATAATGAAAAAAGATCAAGTGGTGATAAACGAAATTCATGCAGCTCAATTCCTTTCTCCTTTAGAAAAAAGTTTACATGCCATGACTAGAAGATGTATGTGATAAAATACACTTCTCTAATGAAACTCTCTGAAATATTGGTGAATATTGATGCGGCAGGCCATGCCATGAGGGCTGTAATTGGAAATACACAACTTCAAGAACGTACCATATAGATAGTTAACAGGAGTACTGATTCAACCTTAAGTTTTGTAGGATATATTCTTTCAGAAAAATAAACAGGCATTAGAAAGATATATAAAGTCATTATAGTAGTTATAATAACTTTTAAAAACCTAACAGTGGAATTCCATGCATTAACCTAGTTTAAACAGTGTTAATTAAAGGAGAGGCATGTGCCCAATTCCTGACTAACAACGAGCAACTAGTAGTGTCTGGGACCATCAATGTTTAGTGATTCTCATAATGTCTGTGACACTGAATGAGACAGCATATTAGACCTTCCTATTTTTAACCTTTTGTAGATTAGAGGCACTATATATCTTTTCTGTCTTTTTATAAATTGTTTTAAGACTTAAATCCGTTTTAAAAATTTTTTTCTGATATTCTATTAAGGGCATTTTATTTTGGTATTAAATAGGAATTGATTTTGAATTGAGTAATGATCCTGGGTTGATTTCTTTTAATATATTTATATTATAAAGAACAATTTTGTATTTTTGAATTAAATTTTTAATATTAAATTTAAAATAATTGGAGTCGTGATATATATATTACGGTATATAGCTTGTTATCAAATGAATAGTATATAATAATTTATTATTAAAATAATTTATTTATTTAAAGTATTGGAATTTTTTAATATTTTAATAATTATATATGATAATTTATTATATATATATATAGATATATATATATTAATAAGAAAATTCCTAATGGAATTTTATATTTATAACTAAATTGATTTTGAAGAGCTACAGTAAACTTATTTTCTCTCTATAAAAGAGGCGATACGATTTTACGTTATATCATACTAAATTTAACCGTATAATTATTTTATTTATAAGGTATTATGGTGCTATTATTTCAGACCACTCATAACTTAAATATATTTTGCTTACAAACTTAATTTTTTTTTGAATATAGATAATTTTAACACGAACATATAATATTATATTTATAAAATAAAGAAATAAATTATATATTAGGAAATAAGTTGGAAAATAATTATCACATAGTAAAACGTGATTAACACTGTTCTGTGATATAACTAGTTATTAATATTCAGTATGCTTAGTGTTTTTAGTTTACCTATCAAATTGAATTCCTGCTAGCTCAATTTTACCATATTATGAAAATTCTAAACAATTGTATATCTTATTTTCTTTATCTTTCAAGAACTTAGTACCTAACATAACTTATCTCAAAAGATCCCCGTTATGAAAGATTATTTATTAACTGGTTATTGTTTATTAGACAAGAAATTTTTAATTTTCGTTTACTAAAGCTAATTAAATAAGTATAAAGAATATATATTTTAGGAAGATTCATTTGCTGGTCAAGAAAACGGATGAAGTTATTGATATAGGTTAGTAATTAAACCAACTTGTTTAAAATATTAAAAGTAAACTAAGAACGTTTTCATTTTTGGACATTTATTTGTGTACTATTTATAACACCGTAACAAGAAATTGAGCTTTAATAATATAATAAACCTGGGCGTATTAGGCTAAGGGGGCGTCTAGGGGGTAGAGCACTTTGCCCCTATCCTACTTAAATCTTGTGCGAAAAAAATAAATTATGAAATCTTGTATGTATTGTCACCAGATGACGACTTTTATTAAGTGAGTTTATCAGATAGAAAAACTGAAAAATACAATCAATATCGATAGATAATTATTTGAAGTATAGTATTTACGTTAATTATAGTATTTTCATATATCGCGAGAATAATTTATTATTTAACAAATATAAACTAAATTTTTTACTTTACAGTGTTATTTTAATGTGTTTTTTCAGCCAGACTTTAATATAAATTAATGTTCAAACTAGCTTTGTGCTTTATTATACAGCTGGCTTTTACTATATGACTTAAATTTATATTCTCCGCTAGAACTCTACTTATACAGTATATATCGAATAGCATTTTGGAGGTTTTGATCACTAATAAGCTGTTATAAATATATATCAATCACGGAAGAGTCGTACCTACGTTGATTTATTATATATCATTAGTGCAGACATCAAATTCAATATAAAAAATATTGCATATATAGTAGAATAAAAGTAAATATTAATATATATAAGCAATTGTTGAAAGTACCCATTATAATTTTCTTGAGGAAATCACCTACATTAGACTTAACCTTTAACGAGGTAAAGACCTGCAATAAGGGAATTTTTTGAGAGATCACTGAAATTAAGTTATATACTGTCGAAATATTGAATGTAGCCGGTGTAATGTATGGATAAATTGATAAAAGAATATATATTCTCAAGGTAATTAGCAAGAATCACCATCTGGTAAATATCTCCGATAGATATTAAAATAGAAAACTTATCAATTTGTGTGGAATTATGCTTATTAATAAATAGATATTGCTTTTAAAGTTGCTAAATATAAAAAAATAATTTATTAGTATATAAATCTAACTCCATTAATTCAGCACGGCGGTTTTATATTATGTATTCGATAAATTGCGGAGATAATATGCTTTTTCTCTGAATAAAATGCCAATCGATAGGTTAAGCAAGTTTTATCTAATGATGCAGTTAAGGCGTTCTTATCGAATCTTTTTCGGACGGAGAGAGAATGATAATATATAAACTAAGGTATGAGTTCTGATAGAGATAAGAACTTCTGGGGGTTTTTTGTGTATAGAGCCTCTTTTCTGAGTAGGATGGAAATCAATATTTCACTTCACTCACTAAACAGAGTTAGATATATGTTTTTTCATAAGGCCATAATATATCGATTTTGAAGCGCTGAAGTCTAAAAGGAATTTGTTACGTTCAAGATTTATGAGAGAGATGAATCACCACATTTTAGGTTGTATATTCTTACAAATAACCAGTTTATGTTTTGCAGATCAAAATAGGTCTTACTGTAATTAAATACTTAGAGCGAGTTTTCAACTAGAAGGTATAAACTATGAGAGAGCGTCGAGTGAATTTAAACAAATAATCGATAAAATAAATAAAAATACGTATTATTATATTTCACTGTGTCCACTCACAATCGACCTTATTTTTGGTGAGCTCAATATTTAAATTGACTTTCCACATGTGATATTCTGCCGGAAATGTTAGAAAAATAACATATAAATAGCTAGGACAGTCGTGAAGAAGCACAGAGAACTCTCTGTATCAGAGAGGGAAGGACTCGGAGCCGCCAGACCATAATTATATAACAGAATGACTCACACTTGCGAGAACCTCTGTGCCATTAGCACCGTGGATGGTGGAACCGAACCCGATATTGGTATCTCAACCATTAGCATTTGGGATATGCAGCCTGGAAGTGTAAGCATCGGTAATTTGTTACAAAACTTGCTTTGAACCTCCAAATGACGGCAGTAAAAGGAGCCGTGGGTAATGTTATTTTTAAAAAATATTTGCGAGCAAGAACGTCAGGAGCCGGAGATCGCGAAGAAACAGACACAATCTTGTTTGCCTGTGTGGATTTTCCCGTGGTCATCCAGGGCCCCTTAAGGACTAATATAGAAACCGCATATTTCGGTCATTAATCTGGCAAATTTTTACGGACTTTGCCTTTATCCTTTCCGTAATAACGAAGAAAAGGAAATATTTTTTTGTTCTGACTTACGCTCTCAGAATAGACATACCTAGTGTTTTGAGGCCCAATATAAATTCACCCAAAAATCATTCTTATAATTACCATTAAGAAACAGAGGGAATCGAGTTAAAATTTTAAGTCGCTGATTATCCTATTATCATCAGCTAAGGAAATTTGTGTGAACAGTTGCTACACAAGTTTCACATAGCAATATAATATATACTGTCATGATAGTTATACTCAAAATATTGCTGGTCTCACTGCTCTTAATCCGTCACTATACTAAATTGGTTATATTTTAACTTATAGTAACTGAGTTCATGAGTAGAACTTGCACACTAACTTATATATGAAATGATACATCTTAAAACTAAACATAATAAAGACAATAAATTCATTATACTATCATGTACTGAAACTTCTATGCGGAATAAATTAATTATGGAAAGTCGTTCTATGTACTTTGTTATACCTTATTATTTAGACTCACTTTCATTTACTCACTCTTTTTAAGAATGAACTGGATTTTTTAGAAAATACTAAACGTGCCAGCAATTATATTTATAAATATTGTTCAATATTGTTAGCTTCGTTTCTTAGTATGTTAAGGTAGCTCCCAGTTAAGGCATTGATTTGCGTGGAAAAGTAAATTAATGTTTTTACAGTACAGTTTTTTATGAATCTTAGATATTGTCAAGTAAAAATGCCAATATTTATACTCACTAAGTAAAACTGATATTAATTAGGTAATATATATATATATACCTTTGTAGCGCTTTGGAATAAAAAATGGCTTAATAGTCAAAAAAGCTTGTAAAGACTTGGAACTTAACTGTAAAGTTATTAAACTGAAAGTCCGACCCTTTTTTTCCTCAATGCAATTAACCTGTCTATTAATTTATGTCAATTGAGGATTGACTTATATATATAACCGTTTTCATCAGTTACCATTGAAAGGTCTTTTTATAGTTCAACTTTTACTATGGCGAGATGAAGTATAGACTTGTGAGCTATAAAGAATAAAAACAATGAACGAAAGATCAGGCTTGAATAATGGACTATGTAGGATGAGTATTCATATAATTTAGTTAAAGTTATGTAATAAAAATGAGTAACGATTTTGGATTAGCCATAATGTAATTTGACTATACATATTTGCTTGAAAACAAATATAAAGGCTTATATATAGCTAGTTATATTAGATTTATATATATATATATATATATATATACTATATATATATATCTATATATATATATATATATATATATATATATAATATATATATATAATATATATATATATATATTATTATATATAATATATATATATATAATAATATATAATTATTACTATATATATATATATATATATATATATTTAATATATAATATATATATATAATATATATATATATATTATATATATATAATATATATATATATATATTATATATATATATATATTTAATATATATATATATATAATATATATATATATATTATATATATATATATATATATAATATATAACGCTGGATAATTGGGGAGTCGGTCACAAATACGGGGAACTTGCCTATGCCATATAGGGAACAAGGGAACTTTTTTTGACTCAGTGAAAGTACAGTTGCCACCAATCTCTAATATTAAAAAGGGAATCGAGTAGAAATTTAAGTCAGCGGCTTATCAGTGATGTGTATTTTAGGAAATCCATATATATATATATATTAATATACTATATATATATATTATATATATATATATATTATAATATATATATTATATATATATATATATATAATAATAATATATTTTATCTTTATTATATATATATATATATATATTAATATATATATATATAGTATATTATATATATAAGTATATATATATAAGTATATATATATATATATAGTATTATATATATATATATATATATATATATAATATATATATCAGTGGCGACTCGTGATAGAAATGGATGGGGGTGCGATTTCACATTAAAAATGTATATATACTATATATTATAGATTATTATAATATATATTATATATATATATATATATATATATATATATATAAATATATATAATATATATAATATAATATTATATATATATATATATATATAATATATATAATATATACATCGCATTTATACTACAAAGCTTAGCCCGCTATGACATATTCTCGCTTCGTACGGTAGCATCCAGTTACATATAAAAAGTACCTGTTTTATCCTGAAATGATTTTAAAATAAAATATAAAAATAATAAATTACTTACTTTATAATTAAATTGTAGGTTTTTATAATTTGTAGCTAAAGTCCATTCTTCTCGCTTTTTGACTTGCAAATAAGTCAATCACAAGATTGTCAAAAGATGGATTCTGGACAATATCTCTTTCTGTTGCAAGCGCAACGAGGGCATTCAGTCTTTCTTGCCCCATTGTATTCCGAATAACGGTTTTTATTCTTTTTAATCTAGAAAAGCATCTTTCAGCTTCAACAGATGCCATTGGAGTAGTTATTAAAATTTTTAGCAACTTTAATGTTTCTTCAAAAGTCTGATCCATTCCATTTTCAATAATGTACTTATAAGAATCAAGAGCTCCTTTCAGGGAATAAAAATCTTCTCTAGAATATATAACTTGAAGTTCAGATTTGAGTCTCAAGATGTTAAAAAATGGATAAACAGTTACAGTCTTTTCAAATGCAACTGTGGGAAATGAGGTTCTATATAATTTAAAGTGTTCACGCTCGAAAAGTTGAGCTGATAGTAAATGATCACTAAACGAAAACCTCTCCTTAGACTGAGATATTATTATGTCACACACTTTATACGCAGCAGCTTTTTTAATTTCGTAGTAATTGGAAGCATTTAACGATCTTCTTCTCTTCACCTCACAAACATCATACGTTCCCTCAATTTCTTCCATTATGGTGGTCATACTGTTTCTAATCTTTCCTAATTCTAATTGTAGTTCA
>JABUQX010072695.1:25000-27500 GCA_015478945.1 Trachelipus rathkii
CCATCTCTCCGTTTCCACATCCGTTTTGATCGTGGAAATGGGGTTCTAATACATCTTCTGAATTACCATTATCTTCTTTTTATATCTCCTATACCCAAGACTACCCATTGACCCCCCATAGTCTTTCTTGATGTACTTTATCAAAGGCTTTTATTGGTTTACAATAATAATAATAATAATAATAATAATAATAATAATGAATAATAATGCAATAATACGACACACAATAATAATAATAATGGAATAATAATAATAATAATAATAATAAATTCAAAAAAATTGATTTTAAAACTATTAAATTTGATAAATTTTATGTCTGCAGAAATATTAAACGCATATTAAATGAAACACATTTTATATTTTGATTAGAATGATTGATTTTGAAGGGAGTGGGAAGTGGGGGATTAACAGTAGCAGTAGGGGAGACGAGGGAGGAGGGAGAGTGATTGATAACTAATGAACTATCACGAATATAATGAATATTGAATGAGTGACAAAATTTTCTAAGATTTTCATAATTATATTTTACTGAAATTCGACACATTGACAGTCGTACACACACACACACATTGATAACACTATTCTTATAATGGTAGTATATATATATATATATATATAGATAGATATATATATATATATATGATGATATACATATATATTATATATATATAGATGCACGTAGATACATGACATATATGATATATGATACATTATTATATATGATATATATATATGATAATATATATTATTATATTATTATTATTATTATTATTATTATTATAGCTATAAAGCAAGAAGAAAGTGGCATATATATGGCATGGTACATACATATTATTTGATATTATATGGTACATGCATGGCTATATGGCATAAGCATATATTGTATTATTATGCTAAGATATATATATATATTATTGTTATTATTGCTATATATATATATATATGTATATATATATATATGGTATATATATTTAGATATATATATATTATATATTATTATATATTATTATTATTGTTGTTATTATTATATATATATATTATATATATACATATTATATATACATATATACATATATATTATTATTATATATATATTATTATTATATATTATTATTATTAGTTATTATTATTATTACATATTATATGATATATATATTATATTATTATGATATATATATTATTATAATATAGCATACATAAAATATATATATACATATTATTTGTAAAGGTATTACACGGTATATTATATATACATACAAGTTATATACATATTATATATATATATATACATTTATATACATATATATGAAGATATTATTATATATACACTTATATATATGTATATTATTATATAGTATATACATATATATATATATGCTATATTATGGCTATAAGATATTATTTATATGAGTTAAGAAGAAATATTGTTATTACATATTACATATACACATACATATATACATATATATACATACATATACATGGGCTTGGCATATACAAATGATAAATAACAAATGATATATATATTACATAAGTTATATATATATATACATATATTATTATATTATATATATATATATATATATATATATATGTTAGTTATATTATTTTATATATATATATATATGTATATTATATATATATTATTATTATTATTATTACATATTATGGTATATATATATATATATAGCATATATATATATAGTATATATATATACATATATTATATATTATTGTTATTATATATATACAATGTTATACATATTACATACATATATAATATGTTGCTGGTTGTTGTTGATGTTACTAAGGCTGCTGGCATAATACATTATATTTACATAGTTACATATGGTTAATAAGTTGGCATACAGCATATATATATATATTTATGAGTATTATTATACATTATATATTATTATTATTATATATTATTATATATATATATTGTTTATTATATAAAGTATTATTATTATTATTAATATATATATATATATATATTATATATATTATTATATTATATATATATTATATATATATATTAGTTATTATTATATATATATATATATATTATTACATATATACATAATATATATATATTATATGTTATATATTATTATTATTATATATATATAAGTATATATATTATTATATATATATATATATATATATTATTATTATTATTACATACATATGTATATGATACATCCATTCTCTTTATATACATTTATATTATTATATATATATTATTATATAAAAAGAAGTATATATATATATATATATATATATATATATATATATATTATTATTCAGTTAGCAGAGAGAGAGGTATATGGTTATGAGTTATATATATAGAGCATATCAGAGACGACTCCTATACTGCAGTGCTGCTTGTGTTGGCACGTTATCATTATAGAAAAAAATCGACTTTCTACAATTTCGTAAAAGTTTATTGATAAATTCCTATTCTTTTTATTTTTTGCGAAAATTTTTCATATGAAAA
>JABUQX010072696.1:0-15000 GCA_015478945.1 Trachelipus rathkii
TGTGCTCTCTTGATCTTTGACCTATATTAAATATATTATGTATATTATTATTATATATATATATGTAATAATAATTATATTATTAATATATATAATATATAATTTATAAATATATATACTTAATATATATTAATATATTAATTATATTATATATATATATAATATATGATACATTATATTATAATTATAATTAATATTATATATATATATTTAATATTTATATAATAATAGTATATATATTATTATATATATATATATATATTATATATATAATATATATATTAAATATATATATATATATATATATATATATATTATTATTATATTATAATGAATAGTATAATTATATATTAATATTATATAGATATAATTAATATAATTATTATATAATATATATATATTAATAAATATATATATATTATAAATTAATAATATATATATATTATTATTATATATAAATATATATATTATATATATTAATATATTATAATTAAGTTATTTGAGCAAAAAAAAAACATACTTTATTTTATAAAAGGCACCAGTGATAGGCCAGGTTTTTACGGGGTTTGTATCTAAACCCAGAAAATATATCCCGATGCTAAATTTTTTAAATCCATGAGCATCGTTTCCTTTGAAGCTAATAAATTTAAATTTTCATTATCATTAATAGCTTTTGGCAATATTTTGTGAATTTATTATAAGTTTGAAATCTTATAACAGTAAATCCAAAGACTCTGGATCCGATAAAACTGTGAAATGAATATAACTGAAGAATGTCTAAGCCACAGCAAATAAAATTAATAAATATTACATAATAAAATTAATTAGCAATAATCTTAAATGAAATATAATTAAAGTGATTGATAAAAAATCTGTAAGCTTTCATATTCTATTGATATCTTTAAGAATCAAGGCTTAATTAACAATCGTTGAAAGTATGTATCTACAAGTAGAATAAAGTATTAATTAGCTTTCACGATTATCTGGAAGACATCAACAATGAAAACATGGTTATTCTGTATCTGATACAATCAGAAATCAATAAAGAATAATTTGGTTCTATATATACTTATTATACCATTAAAATGACACAACTGTGCACAAAAATTTTGAACCAAAACAATATTCATTTTTTAATCGACAAATCGATTTCAATTTTTAGTTGAATTGAAGTATACTTTTTTGAATTGATACAATAAACCTAAACCTGGATACTTTCACACATCGCACTCGAAGAAATAAATTCTAATACAGGTCACTTGTTAGACAACGGTCCCAATCCATATGATACAATAAATATATATAATAATATAAAGATTAATATTATATATATAGTTATATAAATATATAATATATATATATTAACTATATAGATATAGATATTATTTATATATTTTTACATAATATAATTATTATTAATATATATACTTAATGAATATAGGTTAATATAAAACCATAATGTATTTTTCAACCATCCTAGATAACGAATCCTGGACCCATAAGCAGTATGTTTGTGATGTTGTAGACACACGCTACGACAGACAAAGAGGAAAAACTCGAATAATACTTCTAACTGTCCATAGAAGATCACATTACTACGGTCCTCCCGCTCTCACTCGTAATCTATATGGACTATTAACAGTCACGCGCTATGGTATAATATAAAATACATCAAACACAAAAATTATGTATAATAGAAACAATAAATTAACCTTGCAAAATTCAAATTATTAAAAAACCCACCTAATAATTTCACCAGCTAGGATAATCAGAAATCCTGACCCTATAAAAAAGATAGCAATGTTAGACACAAACACGCTACATTCGAACCAAAAGAGAGATAACTCAGATGAAATTACATTCACTGCAGTTAGAGTATTTGCAGTCCCTACTTCATCGAAGTAGGCCAAATCTGAGGTACGCGCATGTGAAAATAATAAATACCATAAACTGCACAATTATTATAGTATAATAAATCAATAATTTTAACTTGCAATCAAATTTGTAATTGTAAACCCCCATAATTATATATATATGTATACCTGGATCCCTAGCAATGACGGCATTTGTTTTTATGACACTACGCTACGACAGTGAAAAAGAGAAGGGAGCCGAGTAAAATTTCTACTGTGCCAAGAAGTAAGCGTTTTACTACACGTTCCTCCCGCTCGCATTCGAATCGTATTATTGGCCAAACAGTTATGGTAGTTAAATTACCAGGCGAGGGATAATAATACCATAAACCGGTTGTTATGTATAATTGAGTATAATATGCCAGTATATGATGTAACCTTGCAATCAAAGTTTAAATTGTAAAACCCCCTATGTTATCACCATGTAGTGGATACAGAAATCCTGGACTTATTTTTGCATGTGGACCTCACTACACCTTACGAACGAGACAAAAGAGAAACCGAGGAAGACTCTCTAACTGTCCAGAAGAAGCATTATACGGATTCCTCCCGCTCCACTCGAACAGATTAGTTATTCACACATGCGCTCAGTACCCTGTGTGGCCCATAACGTTGAGTGCGAAATGCGGAGAACCTGTAGTTTAATTGCTCGCTGATGGAATTTGCACAGGCGTCTGTTTAGTTGAGTCTTATCGGTCGTTATGTCGAGTAGTCCAGAATATATTAATATATGTAGAGTCGTCATATGCTCTAGTCGTCGTGTTATTGTATTATTGACCTTCGTTCTAACTTTACTCTCTGTTACAAGTCAATTAGGATGTAATAGTATTATATATATTTTAAGTGGTGCAGTTAGAGAAGCGAGTTAGTTGAGAGACTCACAGCGGTTTGATTAGATTGATTAGCACCATGCTCGGTAGTAGTTGTTTGTGTTGGGGACCGTGGTGGCACCGACGATCAGCTTAGACAGAGACAGGAACCTGAAAGCGGCTGGGACAGTAGAAGTTAGGCGCGGTCGGGGGCGCGGCGTGAGCGAGTGGTCGTCAAAAACACAAGTTGTTTTTTAATGCGGTTAGGAGGTACTCAAAACCCGAGATCGAGTCAGATGTAAGGGGCTCGAGCGGATCGAGCAAGTGGGGAAAAAGACATTTTAGTGAGGAGTGTTATCTTAGATATATGTTGCAAAGGTGAAAGATGGCATCATAGGACTGAATAACCCGAGGATAGTTTAGTGTAATAGTATTCACCGGAAGTGCGCGGTAGAGGCCCGGGGTGGCCCGGAAATATTGCAAAGTAAACAAAATATGAGGAAAAAAATGTGTCGTTAAAGTAGGCGTGCATGGGACATAAAAAAGAGAAAAAAGTGCGGTTGCTTTGCTTCATGGGTGCGTGGACGGTAGCGAGGGTCAAAACACTTAATTGACGGTCGCTAACGGGGGGCGACGGGTGCCAGGTATGAGTATCCGGAGCAGGGGGAAAAGACATAAAGGAGGGGAAGCTGAGCAGGGGAGGAGAATACAGAAAAGTAGTGAGGGATTGAAGACGATATAGAGAGATAATAGATAGATAAATTAGATTGAGAGAGATATACCAAAAATTGTAAACAGAATGATGATAGATTAGATATAAAAGCCTTAATAAAAGACCTTATAAAATCACAACTAATACTATTATATATTAGATAATTAATTCAAGTATATAAGAGTATAAAAGATAATACTTGATTATATAATGAGATGAGTTAGCGATGTGCAACAAAGGAAGTAAAAGGAGTTGAGAAAACAGTGCATAAGGAAAAGTAGAATTATAAGCGAAAATGACTCGGGGGGACTATAGAGAGTGAGATGGCAAGGAGCTGGATGGGGTGAAAAACCCAAGGGGGCAAAGAGGCTGGGGGTCAAATGCGGGGGTGGTGGAGGGGAAACCGGGGGGGGGTGTTGCAGGTTACCGTGCCCCTCCACAGTCCAAGCCCAAATCCCCCTGAAGTAATAGAGAGATAGAGATGATGAATGAGAATTAGAGAATAATATAATTATGAGAATCAGAAAATAATATATCATAGAGAAGGTTAGGCTAGAAAAGTAAATAAGTAGAGAAATAAATATAGAAAAGAGGATAATATGAATGAAGGATAAGTAGACATTAATTATATAATATGTATATGATATATAAGATGAAGTAATAGAGAGAAAGTAATAGAGAGATAGAAGAAGGAAGATATCCAGAGAGTGATAGATATGAGTAGTAGATATTAAGAATGGGCGTGAAATATAATATAGAAGAAGAGTAATTAGATAAGAATAGAATACCGGAGAGATAGGCGGATAAGGACGCGTAAGATAGAGGTAAAGTAATAATAGGAAGAGAGATAATGACCCGAAAGAGAGAAGTAGAAGAAAAGTAAGAAAAAAAAAAAAATTAGTATTGTTTCTGTACTTTTGACGTGATGCAATACATTTTATTATTAGAAAGGATTTTGAAATAAGAATAGATAAGTCAGTTTATGAAATATAAGAAAGTAAGTTGTAGTTATTATACCTTAAATTAAATATAATAATTATGAAAATAAAAGAAGATAAAGAAGAATATATATATAATAGAATAGAAAAAAATATGAAGAAGCCCTACAACGAAAGAAGTTGACACGATAGCATATCAATGAATAAATGAGAAATTTACAGATAAGTAGAAATATGAATAGAGACTATGTAATATGATATGTGGATTAGGGTCTTTATAGATGATGGAAGAGAATATAGCAAAAGAAGAAAAAGAAAATAAAACAAATAGAAGTCAACTGATAATATCGAGAACGTTGAAGAAGATTTGAAAAAAAAACTAAAATAAAAAAAAATTGTCATTAAAATTTAAAAGTTACTAAATTTA
Source organism: Trachelipus rathkii (assembly GCA_015478945.1). Classification (NCBI taxonomy): domain Eukaryota; kingdom Metazoa; phylum Arthropoda; class Malacostraca; order Isopoda; family Trachelipodidae; genus Trachelipus; species Trachelipus rathkii. Next base: position 4,800 of record JABUQX010072696.1, read on the forward strand.
ATATATACAATAAGATATATATTCCTTTAATTTTTAATTAATTATTAATTTATGAGAGAGAGAATTAAGAAGAGAAGATAGATAGAGGAGTCTAACGAGTAATTAAAATAGTTGCTAAGGTCGCAGCTGTTAAATATTATAATTAATTATTATATCATATATTATAATATATATATAATTATATATATATTAATATTATATAATATATATAAATATATATATATATATAATTATATTAATATAGAGATTCTAGTTAGATCATAAAAATAATATATTATATATTGTCGGTAATATTAGATTTATAAAACTAAACAAATATCTTCCGATCCATTTTTTCTCTAAAAAAATACTTACTAATTTTGCTCATATGGCGGTAAAAGGCATTACTTTTGAATCCTTGTGAAAATTTTGTATTTCTCAGGTGGAAACTTTTTTAGTATATAATAAAAAAAAAATATAAATAACAATTAAAAATCAAAAATATCCATCTCAAAAAACATTCAAATTTAGCGATAAGCTCATATAATTTGAATAGATTTGATATTCTTTAATTTTTAGTATACTAGAAAATATAACTTACAATAATAAAAATTAAAAATTATAAAATATAATATAATAAGAATGAGAAAATAAAAGTAAAAAAAAAATAAATATAAGGTAATATATAAATTATAATTAGTAAAAATAATATATTATATTAATATTCATTTAATATAAATATTATTTATAAACAGTATTAATATAAGTATAGTATAATATTTAATTATAATTTATATATATATTTTATTAATATTGAATTTATTAGATTTGAAATTTATATACACAGCACAATTTATGACTCTGGGACACTGGGAACTAGGAACACATGGGAAGGTACGTTTATTCCATAACCACACTCGAAAAAGGAGAGATGATCTAGTGAACCCCCTCGAATACCCCAATACAATAATAATAACGCGTCTCCGAGTACCCTCTCACGAAGTAGTACTGAATGTTGAAGATATCCCATGAGGTTCCGTTAGAGGCGCGAGGAGTACCCCTGACCATGCGTGGTGTGCATCAGTGCGTTATGACCATGGGTTTTTCTATTCTTTATTAAAAAAATTACACTTATAATAAATATTTATTTTAACGATTAACGTATAAAAATTCTAATAGCTTTCTCCTCAATTCACTATAATTACTATACACAGAAGTTTTTTTTCTTTGTTTCTTTACATTTCAAACTAAAGTTTTACCAGTGATTCCAAAAAAAGGGTTTCCGTTTTTTCTTCGGTGATGGCTATGTTGTCTTTGAGTGTGTGTTTGTTTTTTTTTTTTTACATTCCGCCCCTAAAACGTCTAGTATCTAACATAGGTATTTCCTTTCCCTGTAGCTATTAGGGTTTTGAGATTATTTTGGATTTGAGATACTTTTTGTAAACCAAATCAACCTATGTATGGATATAGATGCAAGATTATATAAATATTAGTATGATTATATATTGATAAGTTTATATAAAAAAATGTTTATATAATTTACGTTACTATATATAATATAAATAAGGTTATATATTCTAGATTTTTTTCCTCTTGAGGTAAAATGATATAGCGATAGGTAATTATAATAAATATATATTCAATATATATAGAATGATGACAAACGATTTTATAATAGCTATATATTACTAAATAATACATATATATATATATATATAATACTATATGATTTACTATAGTATCATATGATAGTATATAAAAGATTGGTATACGCTATATTATATATGTGGGTATAATATACTAATATAATAGTATACTATATATATATGGATAATTATGAATAATAATAATAAAAATAATAATATAAATAATAATAATAATAATAATAATAATAATAATAATAATAATAATAATAATAATAATAATAATAATAATAATAATAATAATAATAATAATAATAATAATAATCAATAAAACATCTTTTGATCCTGAACCGGGAATAGCAAATTTGATATTACTTCCATTATTTTAGATAGAAACCTCTCTAAGTAAATTTAAGTATCTAAAAAACAATTTAGAATTTCCAAAAAATAATCACACCATAATGTGCAGGAGGAAATTTTCTATTAATTGAAATTAATTTCTTAATTAATTAATTTCTATTTCATAAAAAAACAGTGCCGTTCGAACTGCATTAACAAGTGCAAAAGATTATACGAAAGAATACATAGACTTCTAAAGTGTAAAACGCAAAAAGTGATTTATGTAAAAAAGAGGAGAAGAATTTCAAGATAGTCCTCATGATTTTTTTGATATAGCTCAAGAAAATGCGCTGAGTATGATACAACTAGAAAAAGACAGGAAATATATAATTGCGCAAAAAGAATAAGGACGTATTGTCTATATATTGGGAGTCTACAAGAATCTTGTTGCCATTGAACAACGTAAAGCTGAAAGAGTAACAATGGAATTTGAATGAAAATGAAAAAAGGTAAGAATTCAAGAATCAGGTTAGTTAGTACTATATCAAGTGATAAGAACTTTTATATATTTCCTCGTTTTATTTTGATGCCATTTTTTATTATTTATTGAAGCTGTTTAAGATGTTTGAAATTTATTTTTCAGAATATTAGAATTTGTCTTCCTCCTCATCAGACGATTTTGAGTCAGCAGAAAAGGAAATAGATCATTGCAATCCAGGTTCCTCACATTCGATACAAGAATCCAAACAGAATGTAAATCATCTAAAATACTAGAAAAGAGATTCTAACAGCTCGACTCTCAGCTGCCTTAGATAAGTGTAAGTTAAGCGATAGAGAAGCTGTTCATTAATTATCAGCTTGTGTTAAAGCACTTAATTTAAATTGTAGGGACTATATATCAACCGTCATCTATTATGAGAGGTAGGGAAAAATTTAGCCAAGAAACAGCATTCGTGGTTAAATATAAGTTAGGAGGCTTGTATTTAAAATTCTTATCTATACACTGGGATTTCAAAGCTGCTTCCAGATATTACTGGATGTATATCAGTCGTTCGACTTCCTATTAGAAACAGGTCCAATTACTGAATAACTTTTAGGTATTCCTGAACTTTTATCCGCAACATGAAATAAAATTTCATCAGCTGTATATGGTACATCACAAGAATGGCAATTATTGAACAAAGTTGAGGCCTTTGTTTTTGACACAATCCCAAGCAATACAAAACGAATAAATGGAGCTTTTCACCTTTAAGAACAAAACATAATCACGATATTTTATTTCAAGCCTGTAGTCATCACATCTATGAACTTGTATTGCTGGAAATTTTCAGTGTAGTATAAATCGCAGTATCTAAGGGGAGATATATTCTTTTATTCAAAAGATTTAGAAAAACCAGGAACTTTTAGTATACAACCAACCACGCAATTTATTTTTACCTTTTAATGGGCGGCGAATTACCCTCTTCATTCCACCGCTCACTCACTGTTAACATTCTTATTTGTCCTCTTACTTAGCACATCCTACATACATTTTTTGGCATCTGAGCTAGCAACCTGCTTCCCTGATATCAATTTTGCTTTCATAGATTTGCTTTCTGGGGCTTCACAATATTTTTGTTACATTACATTCAATGGATTGTAATCTGCAGGCGCATTAACCCTTGTCCTTTTCCTCCATTAATTTTACTGAAAGTTGTTCATTAAAAATATATAATTCTAAAATACAGTAATTATACTCTTATTCTTTCCTTTAATCAATTATTCCTCTCCATCCGTTGCTAACTAACTTAATTTCTACATTAGACAACTGCATATTAATCTTTGTAACCAATTATCTTAGACATAATATTTAATATGAAACAAAACAATTATTTAACATAAGGCATCTTTTCTGTTACACAACATAAATCAATCGTACTTTTTCCTTCTTGATACCATCACCGATTACAAAAATGTGAACGTATATATTGTTTTGAATTCCCTGCAAAAATGTGAAAGTATTTCTTGCTTGAATCCTTTATAATTATTATAAACTATACTTTAATGATTTTCTTTCCTTTCGCTCTTTATCAATTGTTGTAAGCTACGGTTCATCTTAAGATAAAACTTGAAATTTGACGGCTTTAATATTTTTTTCGAAGATTTTTAAGATATTTCCGAAAACACTCAAAAGCCTAATGTTTTATACCATCACCCTAGTTTATTTGGTCCTTATCTTAACCATTTAGGTCACGCCATTATGCTGCAATATACAATCTGAGCCACCAGACACACCGGCTCATAATCCAAAAATCATTCAGATTATCCCAGAAAATCGCACTCTCTTATACATTACATTACATTCAGATGGACCATATGTCACAACCACTATTTTAACTATTTAAAAATCATAGATAAATAATTTTAACTCGATTTATAACATTCTAGAGAATCGCACACGCGAAGATTATCCACAGCTTCGCTCTACAAAGTCACTCATCAGATTAACTCTTCTCTCCCCCTCTCATGTAGTTTTACTATAACTGGTGTATTAACTGTAGAGTTATGAACAATTTCACACCACAGTTGGGTTAGCACTCATTTTTCACGTTCTTTCAATCTTGTTTTCAGTCTACAGCGAGCAATCAAATCTGCCCTTTCTAAATACATGCGTCACCTCTTATCTTCTGTTTACGGCATTAACATGATTATATTCCGTGCTGACATTTCGTGTAAAGACTTACGGTATTAAGTATCAATACATATTTTGCGACTTAGCGAAAGTAAGAAGGTCGACTTTATAACGGGAATCGAAGACCTTCTCGAGCAATTTTCTCATTCAATTTTTGTTAAAAATAAAAAGCCAAAAAATTAATAATTTATTCCGTCTGCAAAAACAGAGATAAGGTTTTGGTAATGGGTGCGATTCCAACGCCAACTACCGCGCATATGAAACATGTTACACTCTTCGAATTACGCCTTCTAGCGAAATATGGTAGCGCAGGACATCTGATGTGGGCAATTACTTTATTCCCCCACACATAGGGATATTAAGAGATAGGAAGATGAAGTATAATGTTGTCTAGAAGAAGGATGTGGATATAAGTATGTGTATTTGATGATGATGGCTAAAACGGGTGAGTGTGTAATAATGAAAGCAAGACATAAGGCGAACATTTGGAACTGGACTGTCATACATAGCATAAGCAAAATGGGTAGGTATTCATCGTCTGCGAGGTAATGCGCCGCGTATCTCTACACTACTCTCTTCTCTCACCTCTCTCTTCTATCTCTCCTCTCTCTTCTTTCTCTTTCTTTTCTTCTCGTTCTCATTCTCTCTCTCTCTCCTGCATCTCTCTACTCTCTCTTCTCTCTACTCTCATCTCTCTATCTGATCTCTCTCCCAAACAATCTCTTTTAAATATGGAAAAGGAAAATTTATAAAGGATGGTAAATATGAATTTATTTAATAACATAATACTATAAATTAAGAACTTTGAATTATTAATAAAATATTATATATTTAAATCTATAAGTACTTATTAGAATATATATGTTTATTTTAAAATATAAACTATATATATATATATTATAATATATTACAAAAATACGCAAATGAATAAGTAAATATATAATTATATGAATGCCTATTATATATTTATATACATATATATATATATTATTATATATATATTTGTAGTATATTGCTAATGGTATATTTTATTATATTATTTAGTTATGGCAGATATGATAAAGCATATTAAAACAAAATCTGACATCTAAATTTTGTTTTATTATGAACCCGAATGACAGTTTGGGATAATATTGATTTCACATGAAATTTATTAAAAATATATTTATAATATAATTATAAATAAAAATATAATTAAATAAACATGATTATATATATAAAATTATATATATATAATTATATTAGTTTATTATTATTTATTATTTGTATATATTCTTTTAATGTAAGCAATGAGTAAACTGGCCATCATTGTTGATTATGTTCTATCATTTTCAAACAGTGCAAGGAAATAGTCTTTGTTTCTGAAAAAGAGCTGATCATATATATTTATATATATATATATATAATATTCTAATATATATATATATTATTATTATATTATATTATATTAATATATATATAATAATATATAATATTATTATATATATATAATTTATATATATATATATTTAATATTATTTTATATTTATATTTATATTTATATTTATATTATATTTAATATATATTAATTATTTGATTATATATATTATATATTGATTTAATATATTATATATATATGGAAATACTTATTATTATATTTATAGCTAGATATTATTATATATATTTTTTATATTATTAGAAAGATATATATAATAATATAATAATATAGTACTATTGGATTGATAATCAATTTTTTTCACATTTATTTTAGTTGTAATTAGGTGGAACAGCATAAATAACTTATTCAAAGTGCTCCACAAAGAAGTTCACGGAATTATTGGAGATAGCTGACAATTTTAGTGATGTCAGTCATGAAAAGTCTTGGCTCTCGTCAACAGGCAACGATGACATATAAGAAATTTATTATGATTCTTATCACGCACCTATAATTGTAATTGTTAACTAAAAAAAGATTAAGCGGAACGTCTTAATGTGAGACTAAAGGTTGCGCATTGGACATTTTCGAAATTTCCAAGATATCTCAAATTATTATGCGACATTGACCCAACCTGCTCTCCAGAACTTACAATTTTCCATAACTTTAAAGTGTGACCTCATCAGGAGTAAGTCTTTCGCTTACTTTTTGTCTTGATTTTTTTTTCTCATATATGTTCCGATGGTATAGCAGCGGGGTTTAGAGACTTGTAACGTTTGATTCAGTGTCGTGGACATGGTACACACATTACTACGACTTAATTCTTCATCTTTAAAATTGGTGTTCCTCAGGTTTCCTTTTTATTTTCCTTATTTTCTTCTCTTCATTTAATAAAAGCCCTTGAAATAATTATGTAATTTCCGTAATCTATGTAAATATATATATATATTATATATATAATATAATAGTATATATTCATATATATATATATTATTTATGGAAAATATTTATTATAGTTATATTCATTGACACTTAGCTTATATATATAAATACTATATTATTATATAATATATATATGAAATATGATTATTATTATTTGACCTATCACTAAATTATTTTTTTTATGTTATAATGTGATATATATATCTTTATAAAATATAAATATACTTATATTATTATATATATATATATATATTATATATAATATTCAAATTTATAATATATATATATATAAATAAATATAATTTGTTATTTATATATATATATATATATATATATATATATTAGGAACGGTATTAGACAATATTTAAATTTATTTCTATTATTATTTATAGCTTATTTTTCATGGCTCCTACTTTATAAAAATCATAGTTTTTTTTTTAACTATATATACTCGATCTCTGGGTAAAACTTTATTATTTTTATATAGATTTCAGTTTTCTACTACTTTATTAATATTTAATATTTAAATTTCTTAATTTAACATTCTAGATGTATTTTATTATTATGTTATCAGAATTGTTTTTTAAATCTTTTGATTATTGGATGGATTTTCTTAGTTTTAACTAAATCTTTAGCTTTATCTTAATAATTAGCAAATAGATGGGTCTAATAGCGTTTTAAGATTACTCGAATTTTGTAATTATTATATGAACATTCAAGATTTCGGATAATTATAGCTGGTTCTTCAAATATTCAGCCGGTTAGTATCCGCAGAGTCGAAAGCGGATATTGATTATAATGATTTTTTATTCACGAAAATAAATGATTTTGTTATTGTGATTGACCCACGAACCGGCCTCCACTCATCGTAATATTTAAAATTCAATTTTATAATTAAATGTCAATAAAATAAACTTAATAATCATTAAAAGGTATTTTCATTCTTTTAAAGCTTAAGCTGCTATGTTTTAAAATATGAAAGTCCAGTACAATATCTGCCTTTTGATAGTATATAAAGTCGATTAAGAAAGAGAAAAACACATAACACTCGGATGAAAGGACTCATCTCTCAACATGGTTTTGGAGAATGTGTACTAACCTATTTTATTGATGTATTTTGAATTTAAATCTTATTAAGATCCAAGTTCAATTTAATATATATTTAAAATTATTGTTTAGAAAACATTAATGGGATATTTCAGAATTAGCGTCTGTTTTAAAACATCACATCTTTGAAAATATCTTCATTAAGTATGAACTTGCTCTAACAGACCACTTTCTCCTGTTATAAAAGAAGGCTAGGACATTTGGATGCCTCGTCGAATTCCTTAAAAAAAAAACTATTAAAAGAAGACGAACTATCCTCATTGTGATTTGTTTTTACCCGACAAGGATGGAAACACATAGCTACAGTTAATTGCGAAACAAGCCTTTACTGAAATAACGGACATGGATCGCTAATATCTTACCCTCACCACACATGCAGTGTTTGTTTCTCCGAACTTTTTAACGAACTTTTAAGGATAACGAATTATCATCCTTCTGATTTCGTCACTTCTTAACGACGCAAAGAGTTCAGATACGAAAATGTTCGCAGTTCTACTGGCAAATCAGTAGAAAATAAATAAGCACATTACGCCTAAAATTTCGCTACAGCGAAACACAGAGCGGTGTTACCGCCCCGAACTTTTTGAGGCGAAGTATCCTTAAAGATTGAATCATCAGTCATGTAAAGTCCGATGATGGAATGAGAAATTCATTTACATATGACTTATTGGCACACAAAGTCGAAAATACAGAACAATTCGATGAAAAAGTTTATCACCAGCACCCTACTATGGTGTGTTCGCAGAACACCTATTCATCTAGTCGAACAATTAACAAGATACGAATTAATTCATTTTTGATTGTGTCATTTAATACGTACAAGATAGATATCATAAAACATTCTCGTATTTTGGCAAACGGCAAATGTCCGAATAACGAACGCGATTGTTGGTAGTCAATTCAATGTTCGAACATCGATCTTCATCCACCTTGTCATCATGTTTTGAATTTGAGTATTTTTGGTCGAAAAATGGATAGCGACTTTAAAGAGTTATCTGAAGGTCCCCCTTCAATTTTGTTTGACTCAACATTATAAACACAGTGTTTAGGTCGATCTTAAATTCACTCTAATTTATGCAGCGAGCTTTTGACTATCATATTGGACAAACTAGTGGCTTCATGAATCTTCTTACCCATCTAATTACTAAAAAGATCATAATTTCTCTATATAGAGCTATCTAGAGAGATTCTTAATATCCAGCACCAAATTTTATTTTCCATTTAATTGAGCATCAAGTTTCCTCTTTAAGAACTTCACCTCTTTGGACAATAGTGCTTCATGATAAGTTCAAATGACTCATCTCACGTGGTTTATAATTATATATGAGTTTGGCATTTAGGGGGATTACCGTCGTTTATGTAACTCTTCATCTGGAACATATGTGTGGCTTTCATACTTCCAGAGTCTCAATATGTTACACGCTTCTTTGAAATTAAATAATGAGTAACAAACTTCTGTACCCCTTTCACTTGCCGAAGGATATCACACATTTAAATCGATTCTTCAAAACAAAAAAAAAAATATGTCAATGGTTCCTGGGACAAACCCAAAATTATTTATCTGTCAATCTGCCAATGGTTCCTGGTACAAACCCAAAATTATTTATCTGTCAATGGTTCCTGGTACAAATCCAAACTATATATCAACAGGAAGTCACACTTCCCAATTCAAAAAAAGTTTCAAGAGTTTATTTATAAAGTAGTTTTACTGAACGATGTATTGGCACTGAAGGGCCAATAAAATGTTCTTCTCATCCTATCATGTGACTCGCTTATATTTATGTTTCTGCCCGTTAAATTTAAAGATTGTCATAAGAAAATCAAAATTTAATTTTACAATTGTGTAGTCTGGGGAGTTCTCACAAGAATCTTTCATTCTAAACTGCATTGCTTTTCTTTAAAATAAGTCAACAATATCCAAATGCCTTGAAATAAAACTTACATTTTCACTTATTACGATATTTTATTATACTTATCACTACCAAAATGACTAAATAATTTTTATCAAGTGTTTCTAACCTACTGCTTCCGAACTGGTATATATGTTTATGCATGCATCCATCCATTCATCCATCCATCCATCCATTAATCCATCCATCCATCCAT
>JABUQX010072697.1:5000-17500 GCA_015478945.1 Trachelipus rathkii
GAGAGGGTTTTTAGTTCCGTTGGCGTCTGGCAGAAGTCTGACGGTTGGTATCCTGCAGATGGCTATGATGGATTGAAGAAATTTAAATGTATCGTAATGATACTTGAAACCATTTCATTCCATTATAGTAAATTTTTTTATTTATTTTTTTATTATTATTTTGTTAACAGTGTCGCCATTGCTACGAGACATTTACGAGTAAGATTAGTTTCCGAATACACCAAAGGAAACACACTGAAGAAGCTCGAAGAAGAGGTACTTTGGATGGCGAGAAGAGGTTGTCCTCACTTCTTATGGAAAAGAAAAATTTACTACGGAGCAAGAGGAGACGGAGACCTTTTGGAAGAGGTTATTATTGTAGTAGTAGTAGTAGTAGTAGTAGTAGTAGTAGTAGTAGTAGTAGTAGTAGCTGTTGTGTAAATTATTGTGAAGTTTACAGTGCATTAAGAATTGTATTATTATTTATAGGTTCAGATCGCCTTCTGACGATGGTAACTTGCGATTGGTCTGACCAGAGCAACGAGGATATCCCTAACTGTATAAGACACCAATTGACACAGTCTACGGTCGAAGCCGTTAAAAATCTCCTCATAGCTACCAAGGAGGAAAGGAGTAAGAGAGGAAAGTATTTGAAATATACCCAAGAATTACGAGACCAGATTGCCCAGTATGCTTTGGACCATAGTATTCCCGCTGCAACTACGTACTGGTCTACTAGACTAGGCAACACAGTAAGTGAAAGCAGCATAAGAAATTTTATAAGAAATTTAAAAAATTTCTCACCTGACACCAAAGAAGAAATTGGCAAATACGCTTTTCATAACGGTATTGAAAAAGCTATTCAATATTTCAGCGATAAACTTGGGATAACGATAAGAAAAGGTATTGTTATTAAATTTAAAAAATTTTATATAAAGAAAATTCACGAAGATAACTCTGAATACTTACCTGGAGAAATAAGTAGTAGCAATACCCCTTCTGTAACTAAACGAAATCAATTATCTACTCGTCAGAAGCGTTCGTTTTCTCATCAGATAAAAGAAGAAATAGGTAGATACGCAAGTCTACACAGTATAACAGCGGCCATCGATCATTTTACAGTGAAGCTACAGTTCCCTGTTAAAGAATCAACTGTCAGGAAGTTCAAACGTCAGTACATGGAAAGAAATGCTTCAAATTTAAGCGTTAGAAATGATAATGCGGGAGATCAAATAGTACAAGATAATAGTATGCTTTCGGAACAGCAGCAACAAGCTCAACAGCAACAACAACAACAGCAGCAGCAACAACAACAACAGCAACAACAACAGCAGCAACAACAACAACAACAGCAACAACAACAACAACAACAACAACAGCAGCAACAACAGCAACAAAATCAACATCAAGGTCATCCCTCCATGGATATACATCCTTTATCTGTTCTTAGCGCCCCTCCAAATGTTCCTGCTCATAATAACTTTGTGTATCAGCACCCTTATTCTTTAAACATGTCTGCAGGAGCAGGTGGAAACCCTGCTGTTATACCTATGAATCCAAATTCCCTTACTTTCCACCAAGGAGGCGTAATAAATCCTGGGGTTGCATCACTTTCTTATCAGCAGACTACTGGAGGAACCCCTGCCGTTATAATGAATCAGGCATTCCCACAAGTTGGACATCCTTCTTCATTTCAGCAGGGATATTTGGGAGGATTTGCTCCTACCGGAACGGGAAACAACGGGGTTTCTTCACAGGGTACTCCACTAGCCATTGCTCACACATCATCCCCTTCATCAATGGTACCTCATAATTCCCCTTTACAACTGACTATGGGTGGAAGTCACTCTTGTCAAATAAACTCTGTTTCAGTAGCCCAGTCTCATACAATGGGTGCACATGCATTACAAGCCCCAACTCATTCAGGACCCCATCAGCTTATAGCTTCTGCCTTCCACCAACATGTCCAAAATGGTCTTTCTTATGAAGGGGTACCTGCCCTTGGCAGCCACCCTAACGTAGCTCTGAACAGCGAGCCTTTAAGTCTTATGAAAGGAAACACGCAGGGAGTTGAATCATTACAGCAAGGGGACAGATTCCATTCACATTCAGAATATTCAAATAAATCTGCTTCAGTAAAAATTTGATTTTCAATTGGACTACAGCTAAACACTTTACCATTCCTTCAATTCCATCACATTGGGATTTTTCATGGCTTTTACCAAAAAGAAAAATTTCTTTTGACACTAATAAGGAAATTGCTGTTTTGACATAAATTGAGAAAATTCTTATATTGATCACTTGAGTTATCATTAAGATGGTAAATATGCTGGATTTCTTTGAGGCTGGCTATCTTTAAGACATCTAATCATCTTTGTGAAAAATACATACACAGCAATTTGGCTAATTTATGTATGCATTGTGTTTATATTAAATGACAAATGGGTGCAATGTATCCTAGCTTTTTTCATTGAAAACCCTTAACTGCATCTTGAACAATATAAAATAATAGTTTTCAGCCAAAACTGTTTGATCAATTCTCCTTACTTCTTACTTTGGTTGATGTTTACTTTAATGCTTAGCAAGTAGGGCTGTGAAGACTAGGTTTTGAGTGGGTGGAGCTGGTATTTTAACATGGAGTTGGATTGGTATAAGAAATTTACTTTCTCCTAAGGCATACTAGAAAGAGCCAAAACTTTTGGTTTCAGCCTGCTTATTATTTGATGTCCATTTCAAATACATATCCATACCATATGTGTAGTAAAACAGGATTGTTGCATATGCCATGCCCTTGTTTGTTTGTCTGTCAGTGTGAACCCAATGTTTACACTTAATTATATCTTTTGGATCACTGTCTTCAGAAGCATTTAAAATCATCTTCAAAGCTTTTACTTGTGGTGTACCCAATCCAGTTTTAAGGCTAAGTCTGAGTAAAGAGAAAATTATTGTGAGAGATATTGTTTGCATATAAACAAAATATAATAATAATAAATAATTTTTAAATCAGTAAAGCGACAGTCACAAAGGCAAGGGCCCTGGTTCAATAACCCATCCAGATCATAAGTAGCAATTACCTAGTAAAGGTTCCCTCCTAGAATTGGTGTGAACTTTAATTTTAAAAAAAAAAAAGTAGTAGTATATATATAGAATTGGCTAGTTTAAGTAAAAAGTTAATAATGAAATACCGGTATATAATTTAGCATGTAGTATTAATGATTTATATAGCTTTTCCTCAAAATACAGGTATAACTAGATCAAAATATATCCAGGACTGTTGAAGTGGAATTCCTTAAGGTAGCATCTGAAAACCTTATTTTCTATATTGATTTAAGATCTTTTAAATTATAGGTACTTATGGAATGTCCTCTACTGAAATAATAATAATTAACTTTATACAGTTGATTGTGTACTTGATCAATTTAAGGGTAAGCTTTAAAAATAATTTGGAAGCTTTCATATTAATGCAATTGGAATGTTCAGAAACTAGCTTAAATTTCTTCAGTTAAACTCATGTGGTAATGCTCATAAGATTAAGATATAAATTATTCCATTGAAGTAACTACTGTATCTATGCGCGAAGTCAATCAAATGCACAGCTTTATTTTTTGTTCAAAAGTTAATTTAATGTATATTTTAAATAGGTCTTAAATATATTAAAGGTAAAGCATGTAAAGCATTAGTACTTTAAAATATTTGGAAAACAAGAATTGTGGAACCTAGTGAAGAATCCTATTGCATCTGTATGAAATTGCGAAGCCTAATGAAGATTTCTATTGCATCTTTATGAATCTATTGCTTGGTTAATAATAGTTTATTTTTAGCTTTTCTCAAATACCAATACACAATACTGATTGTTAACAATACCTGGGAATTAGATTGACTGTTAAAGTTCTCTGTTGTAGCAGAGTAAGCTACTTTTACAATAAAAAAATATCTGAGCCAAAATATATGTGAGTTAAGTGCAAGTATCAAAATATGATTATTCAATGAGAAAGTTTTTAGTTCAGTGACTTAGCATGCATAATAAGTTGGTAGTTTGAAAAAATTCTATGAAGATTTACTTACATTTGTCTCAAAATAGATATTGCTTTTATACCTTAACTTATTATTACAATTTGAGTAATGTTTATTTTGATTATAGTGTAAATCACATGTCCAAAAAGTAATATGTAATACACCAAAAGAATTTTTTTTTGAAAAAAAAAAAATTCTTTTTATGCATACTTAGCCGATACTTCTTACTTTTTGGGTGAAAAATTATGAGAAACTTTTAGATTCAATAATAAATCTAGTTCGATATAGATAGCTAGTACCAAGTATGTTTGTTTTTTTGTTCTCGATTTTTTTTTAATTCGATTTTTAGCGTTTTCTCATTTGGTCGTTAGCGGTAAAATTTCTATTATGGAAACAGATTTTATATTTATACAGAATTTATACAAAATGAAAAAAAAACAATAGTTTATTTTTTTTTTTTTTTTGTCGCAATTTGTGCGTGAGTGTTTTTAAACTTTTCTGGATTATTATATTTTAGATATTTGCTGTTAATAAGGGTTTTATCGTTTTAAAATTTAGGTTTTATCTTTCTACGAATAATTTTCCTCATTTCTCTTTGGTTTTTTGTCTATTTGTTTTTTCTGTTGGGATTTTTTTTTTTTTTTATTTTTGATTGCTTTGTGCGTGTGCGTGTGCGTAGTGCGTGTGCGTAGCAGTTTGCACAGGCGTGGCTTTCTTTGACTTTACCAACATCAATAGGGATTGGACTCTACTCTGCATCATGGAATCTACTTCTACTTAACATAATTTAATGCTCTTGTCTGAGACCGATGGTAAGAATTCATGCTTCAACTCGTTTAATATATCAATATAATTATTTTATAATTTCGTTTGAAGGGTGGAGTATTTGTGCCTATGCAAATATAATTCCTATAACTTGCGAGAATCTGAATCTCCTATTCGATGTTCTTGGCTTAAATCTTTCTTCCCCTTTACTATACAATAATACTTAATGCTTCTGTACTGTTTCTCATAACAGAAACAGATTTTTCATGCCTTTTTTTTGATTACCTTACTACTTTTCACGAGACTTTAATATCTTCTCATCCATACTGAGGTCTCTATTTAGGGGATTTCAATGTGAAAAATAGATATAGATATAGAGATACTTCTCGTACTGATTTAGTTGGGAGGAAGTCGAATAATTTCAGTATTCTCAAGTCTGGAGCACTGATTGAAATAAACTACAGAGATTCCGGATCGTCCCAACCGATTCTTAAACACACTTGACATGTTTCACCACTAGTCCTTTCTCTATAAATAACCCCTCGCTCTATGGTATCTTGACAACAATTATATCAACTTTAATTTTAATACTTTTCTCTCCAACATTCCTCCTGCCCTAATGCGGTTTTTTCTGGCACTGGTTGATCGGGCGATTGGGTGGCATTGGGCGTTGCTTATACGTAAACTATAATTGAAGTGACTGCTTTGACTCTTAAGACGCCTCAGATTCTGCCGAATAAAGTGGGAATTGTAATTGTTAATGGGATGAGCAGGTTCATTTTCTTGGACTAAATCTTTTTTCCTCAAAATCCATGGGTTCGATCGTGCTTGTTCCTTGGCCATTCAGGCGTTAGAGACAAATGGCTTATTTGGTGTGGAAATTTTGTTCTCTCTATCGTCTTGTCAATATTCATTCAGGCTAGAAATATGGTGAGGATACTCTTCGAACGAGCAAAGGGACTTTATTAAACGAAAATGCGCTGACTTCCTTGGTTCTCTACTGACAAATTCTTCTGGCCTCTTGCCAAAAGCATCTTACATTCCTCCTCTTATTTGCTCTCATCTTATTGCGCGTTGATGGATTCTGTTGTTAATACTCCAATTGAAAAGGCAATAATCTATTTAGCCTCTATTTTTCTCTAATTCAACTGGGACGATTTCTGGTATCTCTTCTCCTTCTTCTCCTCTAGGTGTCTATGCCTTTAATGTCATTATCATTTGGATCGGGTTGAATGAGTCCTGAAATCTATGAAGCGTTAGGAAGGGCGGGTGGCGGATGGATTCTCTGCGAATTTTTGAGGGATGTGTTGTGCTTTGACCACCCTCGTTTCGTTATCTATTTCTCTCTGCTCAATCTAGCATTCCCTCAGTGTTGGAAGCGCGCTTATGTTCATCTATTCCGAAAAAAGGAAGAGCTCTGATCTTCTAACTATGACTCTTAGCTGACTTTGCATAATTTTAAGCACTTCAAGGAGTCTATAGTGCTAATATTTAGATTCAATCTGGACTTTCAATTCTCCGTCCTAGTCGACTAGTAGGTCTTAGATGTCGAGATCTATGGCGATATACTTTTGACTATTTAATAGATTATGGTTTTCCGCCCTTAGGACTACGGGAAGACTTGTGTGGCGGCGCGCTTGACATAATCAAAGCATTTGACCGGGTTAGCACGCGTCACTGCTCTCCAAGGCTCCTCCTTTTGGGTTTCTTCTTTCTCTTGACTTACTTATGTCTAGCTTTTTTTAAATCGGCTCAATGTTGGCTGTTGTTGATGGGGCGACTTCTTCTTCGTTTTTTGTCAATAGTGGTGTTCCTCAGGATTTTGTTTTATTCCCTACTTTATTTCTGCTTTTTCATCAGATGATCTTCTATTGCACATTAACTCTTCTCACTCATATGTCGATGACTTGACCCTTTCATTCTTTTAATCATTATTTCGTCATCTTTCTAGAATTGCCTGTTGTCTTAATCTTTCCGATTCTATTCTCGTGATCTGGGATAGAATTTCAGGGTGGGTCGTCTGCAAGCTGTTGAAATTTATTCTTCTAAAACCAATTCTACAAATTCTCATTTCTAAGCACTTAACTTTTTCTTCTCTTTCGACGGTTCTCTCGTCTCTCTGTTGACAATATAACATCCTTGGCCTTAACATAAAATGTTTTGAAAACCTCAATCACAGTGTATGTCAGGGGGCCTCAAAGAAAATGGGAGTTTTGTTTACTGCGAGACTTTTTTCCCCTCTTCTTCAGTTATGCCACTATACAGAGAGTTCATCGCCTTGTTATGGAGTACTGGCTCTGCATATATGTGGGGGAGGGGCTGTGGTTTCATGCGGCTTTGGATAGGGTGAGTCAAAGGCAAAACCTTATAACTGTCCAGGGGGGGTGTACTTTCTAGTTCCTTGACCCTTTATATTTGCGGTGGATGTTGGTGGTTTATCTTTTTTATAGGTATTGTAAGGCAGTGCTTCGAGGGAAGATATCCTCGCGTACGCAACCACTTTAGACGCCTTGTAGCAACAGGGGTGCCGTGTCGGCACATGAAGTTTTTGTGTTGATGTTGGTGGTTGAATGTATTTAAATCAGACTGGTTGTGCGGTGCTTCTTTCCTGCACATATGTTTGTGGATTTCTCTTCCTCATCTGTGGTTTCCTATCAATTTAATTTCCTATTAAGTGCGTCTGTGCTTCATCTGCGTATTTGCGTTAAGATTGGTTTTTGAGGACGTTTCAACACCACTCCTTGAATAGGGTTCTGCCGTGAGCGGCGGTGACATACTGTAAAAATAAAATAAATAAAGTTTCTTATAAGGGATTTCCTTAAGCCCCACAAGAATGGCACATCCGACGGTGAACCACTTTAGAATGCTTAAATAGATAAACAGAGGAGCTTGCTCGCTTGACAAGAAAAAAAAAAAAAAAAAAAAAAGACAGAGATGTGGAAGCCGCTTATTGCAAACCACTGGCACAGAAAAGCATGAAGTGAGATGGGTGGATTTTCAAGCATAACCTTACTGAAGATGAGGATTTGATATGTTAGACACTTTGAATTAAGTTATGGCGAAATTGCACTTGAAATAATCATTCACACTTCAAAGGAATCACACGAGGAAACATCATCGTAAAAAGAAGAACGGTTCATCCGGAGCAAAGGATATTCCAAATTTGCAGTTGTGAAAAGAGGAGACCGAAGGCTCTACGGAAAAACTGAGATGCTGCTAAGCAGAGAAATCCTTTCATGCGGTGGCATGAAAATGGGCCAAGGTTTTCTTTATTATTTTCATTATTGCAGGCAAATAATTATCAGGCCCTCCTTCATAACGTGAGAGAGAGCGTATTTATAGTGTAGGTAGGAATGGAACACCAAAAGGAAAAGTCTCTCGCAGATGCTGCAGATTATTCCCAATTTTGTTAAATTTTTGAATTTGAGTATTGAATGAATCTATCTTAAAGGGTATTTTATTATGTCATGTTTGAGTAAAAGATTTTTTCTTTATTTAATAAAAAATTTTCGGCTGCCTATATCTCTTTTACATTATTTTTATTCTTTATATTTGTAGCTAGTTAAAGAATCTTCTGTAATATGTAATCATACATAAAAGCTAGTAGTAGCTAAACTTTGTTAATATTACTGAAAAATGGAAATGGAATATTTTTTGAATAAACGCAAACATAAAAAAGTTATTAATATATTTGCATTATATTCCTTAAAGGTACTATTTTATTTATAATATAAATATACTTGGGCAGAACCATATGAAATATAAATGACTACGTATTGTTTGTACAGGGAATGCATTTGAGTTGCTAGCAGTGCAAAATGTTTGATCTATTACTGTGTATTTATTATATTATTAAAGTATCGGTTCGGTTCGGTATGGCCCGTAAAAAATATGAGTATCGGGTATCGGTATGTATCCGGCTATTTTACTAGTATCGGTCATCCCTTAGATTTATAGTGTAATTTCCTTTCCAGACCAATACGTAATACCAAAAGAATTTAAAAAAAAAAAAAATAATAATTCTTTTTATTCAAACTCTAACTATAATGTATGTGTAGAGATGGTTTTCAGAAGAATGGATTCACTGGTTGTACTTTTAAATATAAGGAATATATCTACAATGAAAACTCTATCTGATAATACTGTATTTTACAGTATAAACTATATGCATTTACGTATACAACAACACCAACCACATAATATATATATTATATATATTATATATATATATAATTAATTTATATATATATATATATGTATATATATATATATTATATTATATATATTATATATATTATAATAATATATATACTATATATATATTATATATAATTAATAAACTTATATTAATTTGATATTTCTTTTCTTTCTGTGTTAATTGCATAGGAAAGGGTTATCAGTTTCTACTTAATTTCTGAAATGTATATATATGAATTACTGAGTTGAAAGGCAAACAAAATATATTCGGCATTTAGATTCTAGAAATGTGGAAGACTGCTGGGAAGTAGATGCTTGTCAGAAATGGATTGTGGTTAGTATATTACTAGGTATATTAAAATATGACCAAGATGATTTTAATATTTAAAAAATACATCTTATGGCAAGATATATTTATTCTTAATAGGTTTTTTTTGTCAGTTATTAAGCTCAATCTGAACCAAGCCATGGTCTAGTTATGTTAGTTATGGTACAAAGAACAATTTTTATTGATTAATTAGATTGGTTTTGTTTTTAATTTGATTGTACTCACTTTTGAGGATACTCCTATCAGATACCATACAATGTTCAACAATAAACTCGTTAAAAATATTTTATTGATTGTGATAATGATTATTTTCAGAGAAATACTACAGCAATTTGTTTTAATAAATAGTACATTTGAATTTATTGGAATTATGCTTAAATTTTATTCTTATTTTATATTCTTTGCAAAGTAATTTTTTTTTTTTATTTTATTTAATGTCCATATTTTATATCATATAATACTGTTATGTGTAGTAGAGTTAGTTGCATATGCCATTGCCAGTTCTTTGCATATTTAATTTTTACAAGTAAATAAAAATGCAAGAAAAATTTTATTTAGCCAAATTTAGGTACTGTCATGTTACTTATGACTCGGTATAATTTGACAGGGGGTGTAAGAGTCAAAGTTCTAAATTGGCGAGTCCATTGAGTCTAGATCTAAAGTTCCAGCTCAGTACATGCACAGTTCTTATTGGAACTTTCTCAGAGTGGAAAGTCCAATCTTTTAGTGCAAATCAGCTTTGCTGATGCAAATGTGTAATTTCTCATTAATTGTTGTATGCAAGATAATTATCAATTTTTGAATTTTTTCTTATGGGTTGGATATGTAGTACACTTTCAATTCTTTAGTCAGCTGATTATTTATGATCCAATGACTTCTGCGCGCTGCTTGCTTGCTTATGCTTTGGCTGATGCAGATTATTAGGATCAAAACTCGTTTAGCAGTTTTTTATTTTATATTTTCAATGTCTGTAATTATTTTAACCCTACATCAGTCCACTTATGTCTGACGACGTAATCTTTTTTTCTTAAAAATTTAAAGATACACTGTCCTAAGAGTGAAAAGAAATTGGTCCAAAAATTATAACGTGTTCAACTAATGTAAAAGCAAAATGAATAGGGGATGATATAGCAATATCTGAAAATTAAAAAAAGCAAAAAATTTGGCAATTATTTTATAAAAATTACTTAAAATTGCGATCTACTGGACATAAGATAACCAGGATGTAAATGTTTTAAAGCTACCCGTTCTAGGGTTAATTATACATAACCTTTTGAACTCTTACAAGTTTCAATATTGAAATTTCAATGACTATATAAGAGTGTTACGATCGGTATTCCTAGATTTCTGAAGAATAATATTTATTTATCAGATGAGGTTTGGCTGTATTGATTCTTCTTGGTATTTATTTTTTTATCTTCTACGAGTGGTTTCTAACCTGATTTGACATCAGTCTTTATCATTGCCTTTAGTTGATGAGTTGTTGCAAAATCGTGAATCAAAACTTTCTTCCTTAGTATCTATTTATTATGGAATGATTGGCAGAAGAATGATTCGTTATGAATGAACTTTTGTGGACATATATAGGTGTTTTTCATCATGTGCACCCTATTGATTGACTAATTAATGTCTTACTAATTGAATTCCTTACTCACTTTCGGGTTTTTTATTAGATTTATTAAGTTAGTGTTAAAACCAGAATTTTAAACCTAACTCATGTTCTATGAGCTTTGCATATCATAGATTGTTAAAAACATTTTAATAACATTTTATTATAAACAAGTAATGTTAACATTTGAGAATGTAAAAGTAGGTAGAATATTTAGTCTGAAAAAATTATATACTTTTTATAGGAATATTATTGGACAAAAGTAAAAATGTTCTTTTAAACAATAATAATGTAATATCAGGATTCTAACATATTCGACAATGTAATCTAATTAGTACTTTGTCAGTAAATTGTCATTAGATACAAAATGTGCAGTTTATTCCAAACTTGTATTGTGTTCAGAGTATATTACTATGTACAACATATAACACTTGTTACTTTATGCTTTTTTTTGGGAGGAGGAACTCAAATGTTGGATATCCATCGACATTCTGCCAATTTAATATACCCTACTGTAGTAAATAAAAACTGCATTAAGCGATTTATTTTTAAATTTTGGGAAAGATTGAAGTAAATACCCTGTTAGATTATATGAGTAAAGTGATTCCATGATATTCTATTATATATATATAATATATTATATATATTATATATATACTAATTATTAGTATATTATTATTATATAATATATTATATATATATATTAATATATTATATATAACCTTTTTCTACGAGAACAGGAATATTATATATATATATTATATTTATAGGGATGGGGAGTCGAGAAAAATAGTGCGACTCCCGATCGATGTGCGGTAGATTTTAAAAACAACCGCTCCGATCCGTCCCCAAGGTGATTTTAGAAACACGCTCTGTCCCGATACAATGGAAATGGAACGTATTTTTTCAAAATTGCAATTTAAAATCAATGTTATAATGCAAAAACCATTGAAAAAAAAACAAGAAATAATTTTGAAAAATTTAAAATATTCCCTAGAATAATATTAGTAATTTATTTAATTTCAAAATTTAGGCATTTTATTAACGGTAGCTATAGGTTTTCGATTTTTTGTTTTGCTAAGAATGCCCTAATTTATTGTTGTTCTTTACGTCACTAGGACTTGTAACAAAGGTCACTAAGTATAAAAAATGTGTAATTTGTGGTATCTAAGAATAATTCTGTATTTAGAAATAAAGATTATAAAGAATTCTTTATATTGGTGAGCTTTTTTTTTAACGATTTTGTGCTAGGTTGAGAAAGAAAAAATTTTAGCATTATTCGTAGAAATTTAGAAGTGCTAAAATGAAGCCTATTATGTCTGAAGTAATTGTTTGACAAAAAAGATTTCCATTTTAAGATTATTATGAATTAAAATTGATATATATTTCGTACATATCAAAAGAATAATAATAATAATAATAATATATTATTATTTATTGATTTTTATTAATTAATAAATTATTATTATTATTATTATTTTATTATTATTGTTATTATTATCTAGTTTAAGATTATTTATTACTAATTAATAATAAGAAATATAATATAAAGATATATAAATAATAATTTTGATAATAATAATATAATAATATACTATAATAATAATA
>JABUQX010072697.1:25000-37612 GCA_015478945.1 Trachelipus rathkii
TAATAATATAATAATAATATAATAATAATAATAATAATTAATAATAATAATAAGTAATATTATTATTATTATTATTAATTATTATTTTATTATTATTATTATTATTATTATTATTATTATTATTAATTGTCATAATTTAAATATAATATTGTAAATTTTTTTTTTGTCACAAGTTTAGTGTCATTAAATATTAATAGAGGCGTTTTTCGTTTTGCCTTTTTTGCTGCGAAATGCTAAAATTTTTGTCGTTTTTCGTCAACGCTAGCCAAAATCGTAAAATGCTTATCAAACGTAAGGAATTTTTTAAATCTGTATGGTTGCTATTTTATACGAATTTTATTCTATATTAATACAGAATTAGTGACATTTTTTTTTTACGTTTGGTGGACTTTTTATTACGATTTTGCGCTAGGTTGACGAAAACGAACAAAAATTTTAGCATTTCGTTAAGAAGGGAATCGAAAACGTATAGGCTATCGTATATAAGTGACTATTTTTGACAAACTTTTAAATTTAATTTCAAATTGTGGTGTAAATTCAAAAATTTATGTCATAATTTTTTTTTTTTTTTTTGATGTTTATTTAGCATATAAGATGAAAATAAAGTTCATAATTTTGGAAAAAATTCAGTGTGCTAACCTCATTTGGAGTGGGAGTCCAGGGATGTTCTTTCTAAAATCGGCTCTGGGAGTCGGGAGTCGGAGTCGTTTGTTTGTAAATGACTTGGAGTCGGGTCGGGGTCGGCTATTTTTTTCTCGAACTCCCACCTGAGTATATATATATATATATATACTTATAATATATATATATATATATATATATATAGTATATTATATATATATTTATTATATATATATATATATATATATATAATATATATAGTATATTTATATATATATATTATACTATATATAATCATGGGGAATCACTACATCTATAACTTTCTACAATTCTACTAGATCAATCTTTCAAAATGAAAATTAAATTAGCTTATGAGTTTTTTTGTATTTGCTACTGTAGGTATAAAATATGGGGGCAGAATGTCATGATATCCCAACGTTGATTTGCTCTCTCAAAAATAAACTGCCATAAGGTACCAGTTGTGTATAGTGTACCTATAGTAATTATGCTGAACGATAATCAGTTTTGTAAAGATGCAATTTTGGTACTTTAATACAATTTACTGACAAAGTTAATAGATTTAATTTACATTTGTCAATATGTTAAATCCTATTACATTGATTATTGTTAAAGAACATGTTTACTTTTGTCAATATATATTCTATAAATATATATAATTTTTTTTCAGACTAAAATATTCTTATCCTACTTTTAACATTCTTCAAAATTGTTACATTACTTGGTTTATAAATAAAAATGTTTATAAAATGTGTTTGGATACAATCTAGATATGCAAGCTCAATGCAGCATGAGTAGGGTTGAAAATTCTGTGTAACACTTAACTTAAAATCTAATAAAAACCTGAAATTAGTAAAGGAATTTTCATTAGAAGAGCGGTAATTAGTCAATGAAGTAGGTTGCACATTGATGTAAACACCTATATATGGTTTCACCAAGAAGTCATTCTTTAACGAAGATTCTTCTGCAATCATTTCCATAATAAAAGATACTAATTGAAAAAGTTTGTGATCAACCGATTTTGCAACAACTCATCAACTAAAGGCAATGATAAAGACTGATGTCAAATCAGATTAGAAACCATGCAGATTATATAGAAAAGAATAAACCAAAAAGAAATCAATGCAACCATCAACTTCATCCGATAAAATATATCCTTCAGAAAATCTAAATACGAGTCTTAACACTTCTTGATATAGTCCTTGAAATTTCAAATAGTTGAAACTTCTAAGAGTGCAAAAGGTTATGTAAAATTAAAATAATTACAGATGTTGAAAAATAAAATAAAAAACTGCTAAAGTCGAGGTTTTAATCCTAATAATCTGGCACAGGCCAGAAGCAAGCAAGCAGCACAGAAGTCATTGGATCATAAATAATCAGCTGACTGAAGAATTGAAAGTGTACTACATATCCAACCCATAAGAAAAAATTCAAAAATGTGAAATTGATGCTTGCATACAGACCAATTAATGAAGAAGATTACACAGTTTTGATCATCAAAGCTGATTTGGCACTAAAAGATTGACTTTCACTGCTGAGAAAGTTCCAGAGTAAGAACTGGTGATGTACTGAGTCTGGGACTTAGATCTGAGGACTCATGGACTGTGCCAATTTTTATGAACTTGGACTCTGACAGTCAATTTAGCGAGTCCATAAGGTACATGATCGTACCTAAATTTTTTGCTATACAAATTTTTTTCTTGCATTTTTTATTTATTGTACATATAAATATCTATATTTACAGAAATATAAATTCTTTTTCTTACAAACTAGTATTGATATGTATTATAAATGGACATTAATAATAATAATAAAAAAAAAATTACTTTTCTAAGAATATAAAGATTAAGAAAAAATTTAGCAAATTCTAAAATTATCAAGTTACTTTATTATTAAAACAAATTTGCTGTGATACTTATTACCTGATAATACCAAATAGGCGAATCATAGAAATATGTTTTTAACGAGTTATTGTTGAAACATTTATTGGTTATCTGATGGGAGTATACTCAAAGTGAGTTACA
Source organism: Trachelipus rathkii (assembly GCA_015478945.1). Lineage (NCBI taxonomy): Eukaryota > Metazoa > Arthropoda > Malacostraca > Isopoda > Trachelipodidae > Trachelipus > Trachelipus rathkii. The sequence continues at coordinate 27,664 of JABUQX010072697.1, forward strand.
ATCAAATTAAAGAACAACATCTAAGTTAATATAAAATTTGTTCTTGTGTAACCATACTATACATACTGAGACAATGCTTTGGTTTCAGGATTGAGGCTTAATAACTGACAAAAAACCTATTGAAAATTTGCCTTACTTTGGGAAGAATGTATTTTTTTTAAAATATTAAATTCAGTTCTTGCTAAGGTGCTATAATGGTAGGTATAATACGAATCGAATCTGCTGCATCTCCTTCCTATGCAGTTATTTCACATGTTCTAGAATCTAAATGGAATATAAATTATGGTTTGCTTTAATCAGTAATTCACATTATATAATAAGCATTTCAGAAATTAAGTAGAACTGATAACCCTTTTCCTATTGCAATTTAACAGAAAGAAGAAATATAAAATTTTAAATTAAATTTAAATTTAAGTATATATATATATTATATATATATATATTATATTATACGTATTATATATATATATATATATATATATATATATTATATATATTAATATATATTGATATATATATATATTCATATATATATTATATATATATATATTGTGTGTGTGTGTGTGTGTATGTTCTGTAAATTGCAATATAGGTATCTGTAAATACAGTATTATAGATTTAAGTGTTTTCATTGTAGATGATATTCATTATATTTAAAAGTAAACAGTGAATCAAATTCTTCTGAAAACCTCTGTAACATACTTTAGTGAGTTTTGGAATAAAAGAATTTATTATTTTTTTTTTTTTTTTAAATTCTTTTGGTGTAATTTTACGTATTATTTTTGGACATGTGAATTTACACTATAATCTAGGATGTACCGATACTAGAAAGAGGCGATACCGATCACCGATACCGGATACTTATTTTTTTAGGTGCCAATACCGATACCGATACCGATACTTTTTAATTAATATTAAATAGCCTAGTAATAAATAGACACATTTGTTGCACTGCTAGGCAACTATCAAGATTGCATATTCCTGTAGCAAACAATCTTAGTCATTTATATTTCATATTTGGATGTGTAAAAGTTATTTATTTTTATAATTAAAATAGTACCTTTAAGGAATAATAAGTGTCAAATATATTAATAATTTTTTATGTTGCGTTTATTTAAAAATATTCCATTTCATTTTTCAGTTTAAGTATTAACAAAGTTTAGCTAACTAGCTTTTATGTTAACATGATACAATTTACAAGAAGATTTTTAATTAGCTAAATTAAAGAATAAAAATAATGAAAGAGAATGACTCAATTAATCAGCCGAAAGGTTAAATAAAAACTAATTTCAAACATGAATAATAAAATCTCCTTAAGATAGATATTCATTCATATCAATTCAAAAATTTTTTACAATTGTGATTGGCAAAACATTAAGCTTGACTAGTATCTGGCGAGAGCTTGTTCCTTTTTGGGGTGTTTAATTCTACCTACACTATAATACGCTTCTCTCGACTGATGAAGGAGGTGCCTGAATAATTATTTTGGCCTGCAAGTCTGATAATAATTGAAACTTGGCATTTTCATGCACGCATGAAAGGATTGCTTTCTGTAGGCAGCATCTTCAGGTTTTTGTAGAGCCTCTTCTCCTCTTTCACAGACTGCAATTTGAATTATCTTTTGCTCCTTGATGACGTCTCTTAGTTTTTACGATGGGTTCCTTGGTGTGATTTCTTGAAGGTGAATGAGATGTAATGCAATTTTCGGCATGACTTATCAAGTCTACATAATCAATCCTCATCTTCAAGTGGTTTTTTGCTGAAAAGGCATCTGTCCTATCTGCTTTTCTGTTGCCCAGGGGTTGCAGAATAAGGCGGCTTTCCACATCTCTGTTTTTTTTTTTTTTTTTTTTTTTTTTTTTTTGTCAAAGCGAGCAAGCTCTGGTTATCAGCTAATTTTTAATAGCATTTTAGAAAGTGGTTCACCGTCGGAGGTTCCATTCTTGTGGGGTTTCAGCTAGCTTTAGGAATACTTATAAGAACTTTTATTTATTTTTTTTTACAGTTGTCACGCCGCTCACGGGCAGAACCCTCTATTCAAGGAGTGGTTGAACGCCTAAAAATCCATCTAACGCAAATTACCAGATGAGCACAGACACAATTTTAAAAGTGAGGGAAATTAAATTGAGTAGGAACACGGATGATGGAAGAGATCTCCATACAAAAAGAAATAGTGGCAGGAAAGAAGACGCACTGCAGGAACAGTCTGAGTACTAAATCAACAATAACATAACACAAAAATAAGTGTGCCGACACGGCACCCCTTGTGCTAGAGGGCGTCGTAAAGGTGTGGTACGCGAGTGGAAGTTCCTCGAGCACTTTGCCTGTACAGTAATATAAAAACGGGATAAAGCACCACATCGGCACCGAAATATAAGGGTTAGTGAACTAGAAAGTAAAGGAAGTTTATAAGCCTTTTGGGCCTTTACCTCGACCCTATCCAAAAGCAGGATGAAACAGAGCCCCGCCCAATATATGAGAGATACTCATACAGGGCGGATGGACCCCTTGTAACGGTGGGAGTAATGGAGAAGAGGAAAAAAAGTCTGCCGTCTAAGCAGAACTCCCAGTTTTTTGAGGCCGCTTGCAACCTGTGATTATGAAGGTTTTTCAACATTCTTTTTTGTTTTATGTTAAGGGCAAGGATATGTTTATATTGTCAACAGAGAGACGAGAGAACAGTCGAAAGGGATAGAAAAGTTAAGTGTTTGAAAGAGAGATTTGTAGAAGTTGGGTTTTAAAGATTTGAATTTCACAAGCTTGACGACCCAACCCTGAAATTCTATCAGATCAGCGAGAATAGAATGGAAGATTAGACGAGAGGCAATTCCTAGAAGTAAAGAGGGAGCATAATTGAATTGAGTCTAAAGAAGAAGGGTCAGTCATGACATATGAGTGGATAGAAGTTAGATGTGCGCAGGTGAGAGATCATTGATGAAAAGCAGGCATAAAGTAGGAAGATAAAAGAAATCTGAAGGAACACATATTGACAAAACAAGAAGAAGTCGCCATCAACAACAGCCAATTGAGCGATTTTGAAAGAAAGCTAGACAATAGTAAGCAAAGAGGAAGGAAACCCAAAGGAGAGGGAGCTTGGAGAAGCAGATGGAGCGTGCCATACCCGGTCATGCTTTGGATATGTAAGCAGCGCGCACAACAAGTTTCGTAGTTTCTAGGGGGAAAACATAAATCTTTAATAGGAAAGTATATCGCCAGTAGAATTCGAGCGCCGAAAGCCGTCTGGTAATCAGAAAAGAAGGGAACGAGATTCCAGATGATCTAAGAAGATGAGAGTTGAAGAGGTTTCAAGATCTAGAATAAATACAAGTGGGCTATAGGCGTTAGTTAGAAGGATAGAGCTGCTTCTTTTTTCGGAATGGGTTTTAGACATATGGCGCTTCAAACTGGGAAGTGCTAGTTTGAGCATAGAGAATTAGTTGGAAACGAGGGGTGGGGTAGCAGGAAGACAAATCCGTCCAATATGGAGAGGAATGCCATCCGGGCACCCGCTTACCTAACGTTCATAGATTTAAGGAGTCCATGCACCCGAAAATGAAATGACAGGTTAAGGCATAGGACACCTGAGAGAGAAGAAGGAGAACGAGGAACCAGAATCGTCCAGGGTGAATTAGAGGAAAATAGGAGGCAAGAGATAGATTGGCCTTTTCAGTTGGAGTCAGAGAAAAAGAATCATCAGAGCGAATAGAGGAGGAAAGGATGATTTACGAAAGTTGTTAGAGATTGTTTTGGCAAGAGGCCAGAGAGATTTGTCAGTAGGAGAACAAGGAGGTCCAGCGCATTTTCGTTTAATGAAGTCCGCTTTGCTCGTCGAAGAGTTCCCCTGCAACGATTTCTAGCTGAAGAAACTTGGACAAAGCGTAGGAGAACGAAAAATTTTTCCACCCCCGGTACGCATTGTCTCTTGAATGGCAAGGAAAAGCAGATGAACATGGATTTTGAGGAGAAAAGATTTAGTCGCAAGAAGGAATGAACTGCTCATCTCCTCAAAGATTACAACTCCCACAGTAGCGTCGAAACGTCTTTAAGAGCAAAGGAGTCCACATTCATTATAGTTAGCGTAGAAGCCAACGAAACCCAATGGCCCGATTAAAGTGCTAGAAAAACGCATAGGGCAGATGGAGCTGTTGGAAGAGAAAGTATTAAAATTTAAGTGATATAAGGTTGTTGTCAGATTTACCGATAGGAGGAAAGTGGTGTTTATATAGAGAGAAGGACTAGTGGTGAAGAAAAAGGTCAGTGTGTTCAGATCGGTTTGGGACGTCCGGAATGTGTTGTAGGTTTTATTTAATCAGTTGCTCAGATCGTTTGAGAAACTGAATGATTCGGCTTCTCCACTAAATAAGTAAGAGAGGAACTCACAATTCAGTTTTGTGTAACATTGGAAATCCTTAAATAGAGGACTCAGTAATTTATGAGAAGATATAAAGAGGTTCTGTGAGAAGTAAGAAGGTAATAAAAAAAAGGCATGAAATCTGTTTCTGTTATGAGAAAAGTAGTCAGAAGCATAGATATATTGTAGTAGACAGGAAGAAAGATTTTTTAAGCCACAAGAAAATAGAAGTTAGGAGATTCGAGATCTCGAGACGTGTTATAGGGATGTTTATATTTGCATAGGCACATACTCCACCCTCAAACGGAAATAATAAAATAAGTTATAGTTGGATAATTTAAACGAGTTTGGGATGAATTCTAGCATCTGGGTCTCAGATCAGAGAACAAAATTAGTTTAATTAGAGTTAGAGACGGGTAGTATTCCATGGCTGGCAGAGTAGAGTCAAGCCATTTGCATTGTTGCGGTAAAAGTCAAAGAAGCACGCCATGTGCAAATCTGCTATAGCACACCGCACGCACACGCAACCACAGCAATAACAATAAAAAAATAAAAAATCCCAGAAAGAAATCAAATAGCAAAACCAAAGGAAGAAAGACGGAAAATTTATTCGTACGAGAAAACCTAATTTTAAACCGACTAACCTATTAACAGCAAATCATCTAAAATATGGAATAATCCAGAAAGGTTTAAAAACACTCACGCACAAATTGCGTACAAAAAAAAAATTATACTATTATTACACAGGAAAAGTAGATAAATCTGTATAATTATAATAATGGCTGTCAAAATAGGTAAATAACTCACCAAAGTTGGAGAAAGCTAAATTTAAGTTAAAAGGAAATCGAGGAAAAAAAAAACATAACTTGGTACTAACTATTGAGTTGAACTAGGATTTATTAATTCTATCTTATAAAGTTCTCATAATTTTTCACCCAAAAGTAAGAAGTATCGGCTAGTATCGGGCCATTTTACCGATACGATACGAAATACCGATACCATAAAATGGCGATACTACCGTATACGATCCGATACGATACTATCGGTCTCCCTATATAATCAAAATAAACATTAACTCAAATTGTATATAGTGTAAGGTAATAAGAGCCAATTATTTTTGAGACAATGTAAGTAAATCTTCATTGAATTTTTTCAACCTACCAATTATGTAATGCATGCCTAAGTCATCAACTAAAACTTTCTCATTGAATAACTCATATTTTAGATCTTGATTAACATACTATATTTTGGCTCAGGATATGTTTATTATTTGTAAAGTAGTTATCTGCTACAACAGAGAATTTAACAATCAATCTAATTTTCCCCGGTATCGTTAACAATAAAAATTTTCTGTATTAGTATTTGAGAACAGCTAAATAATCTATAATAACCAGCAATAGTTCATAAAGTGCAATAGAAATCTTCAATTAGGCTTCGCAATTTCATAAAGATGCAATAGAATTCTTCATTAGGCTCCACAAATCTTATTTTCCAAATATTTTAAGAGTACTAATGCTTTACATGCTTTACCTTTAATATATAAGACCTATTTAAAATATACATTAAATTAACTTTTGAACAAAAAATAAAGCTGTGCATTTGATTGACTTCGCGCATAGATACAGTAGTTACTTCAATGGAATAATTTATATGTAATCTTATGAAGATTACAGCATTGAGTTTAACTGAAAAATTTAAGCTAGGTTTCTGAACATTCCAATTGCATAATATAAAGCTTCCAGAATTATTTTAAAGCTACCTTAAGATTTGGATCAAGGTACACAATCAACTGTATAAAGTTAATTATTATTATTTCAGTAGAGGACATTCCATAAGTACCTATAATTTAAAAGATCTTACATCAATATAGAAAATAAGGTTTTCAGATGCTACCTTAAGGAATTCCACTTCAACAGTCCTGGATATATTTTGATCTAGTTATACCTGTATTTTGAGGAAAAGCTATATAAATCATTAATACTACATGCTAAATTATATACCGGTATTTCATTATTAACTTTTTACTTAAACTAGCCAATTCTATATTATCCATAGGGCTCAATGTTAGATTTAGAGATCTGTATATGACGGTGTTTATGTATTAACGGTTTTTCTAATCATAGATGTATTCGCAAATTTTTGAGCTAAATGCATTACCTGATTTAAAATTAATTTAGGATGTATTATGTATTGAAATACTATGAAATATAGAAAAAAATAATTTTCTCTTTACTCAGACTTAGCCTTAAAACTGGATTGGGTACACCACAAGTAGAAGCAGCTTTGAAGATGATTTTAAATGCTTCTGAAGACAGTGATCCAAAAGATATAATTAAGTGTAAACATTGGGTTCACACTGACAGACAAACAAACAAGGGCATGGCATATGCAACAATCCTGTTTTACTACACATATGGTATGGATATGTATTTTTGAAATGGACATCAAATAATGTAAAAATAATAAGCAGGCTGAAACCAAAAGTTTTGGCTCTTTCTAGTATGCCTTAGGAGAAAGTAAATTTCTTATACCAATCCAACTCCATGTTAAAATACCAGCTCCACCCACTCAAAACCTAGTCTTCACAGCCCTACTTGCTAAGCATTAAAGTAAACATCAACCAAAGTAAGAAGTAAGGAGAGTTGATCAAACAGTTTTTGGCTGAAAACTATTATTCTATATTGTTCAAGAATCAAGATGCAGTTCAGGGTTTTCAATGAAAAAAGCTAGGATACATTGCACCCATTTGTCATTTAATATAAACACAATGCATACATAAATTAGCCAAATTGCTGTGTATGTATTTTTCACAAAGATGATTAGATGTCTTAAAGATAGCCAGCCTCAAAGATTCGTTTATGGATGAGTTGGGTATCATATAATATATTGACGAAGCCAAATTGGCGGGTTTTTAGTTATAGTAGTTATTAAATGTTGGAGTGGCATGTGTGACATAAATTAGATTTTATGCATGTTGATGGTTTTTGGGTATTAATATTCTATATTCATTAAGTTTTTGACTAAGCCAAATTCGTGGATTTGTAGTTATACAATTGGAAAGCTAGGGTGCTTTGTGGAATTTGCATGAGCATGTTTTTGTAGTGGGTTGACTGGGACAGTCTCGATAGGCCCATGTGGCTTTTTACTGTCTCTATATTCTTAATGTCTTAATGTCTTAAAATCCAGCATATTTACTATCTTAATGATAACTCAAGTGATCAATATAAGAATTTTCTCATTTTGTCAACACGAAATTTTCCTTATAGTGTCAAAAGAAATTTTTTCTTTTTGGTAAAAGCATGAATAATCCAATGTGATGGAACATTGAGATGGTAAAGTCGGTTTAGCTGTAGTCCAACTGTCCAATTGAAAATCAAATTTTTACTGAAGCAGATTTATTTGAATATTCTGAATGTGAATGGAATTGGAATCATTTTTTTTAAAAAAAAAAAAAAAAATTTGAAGCAGCAAGAGCAACTGCAATATTTTTTCTTTTATGAAGTTAATCTCATTTGGTTTTTTGATTCAAATCTTCAGGGTTTCTGTTTAAACAATTCAGGAAGCTTTATATTTACTACTGAAAAATAAAGACCTGTGATTAAAATATTTAAGTTTTAACAACATTTGTGTAATCTTCCCCCAAGATGTCTTCTAAATGATCCCCCTCATGTAACCATGCAAGGGAAGGAATTTAAATACATTCATAAATACTTAAATTATACTTTATCTTAACTACTAGTTAACTTGAAATGTAACGAATCAGCATAGAGGTATTGTGCTGCTAAACCTGTCTCCAATTCAAGATTAGACTCTAGTATAGGAATTCTTAACCTATGGATCATGACCAAATTTTAAGTCGCTTGGGTTTCTCAAGTTGGGTTGCCGTAGCTTCTCAGGAATTTTTTATTTTCATAGTTTTAAATTTTAAACCATTTTTATTTTTACACATGTAAAAAAAAAAAAAAAAAAAAAAAAAAAAAAATGTGCATATTGAAGAGTAAGATCCTATTTTGCTACACTGTGTGTAATAATGTATAATTAATATACCATATATACGATACTGACGTATTTATATTATTAGATTGACATTTTTAATTTTAAAATAGATCCATGGGTCATTAAGCTATCTTGTTGATTTTGAGTCATATATGCTTACAATTACTTTATTTCTTTTCAAATTATATTGATTCTGACACTGAGCATGCTCATTTCTATTAACGAAAAGTAGAAGTTCTGTTGCAACTTCTACAATGCTTGAAAACTTTTCATTAATTTTTGAGCAAAAATATGTTTTAAAACAAGCATCACATTTTGTCATTTACTGTCACTTATGATGGAGACTGAAATGTAGTAGCTACATAGTGGAAGAGTGAATGAGAATAAAGTTGGTATCATAATTAAACTTATAACCATTTAGCTCGTGATTACAAATTTAAAAAGATTTAATTAAGGCTTATGAAAAAGGTTCAATATCTTGATTCATCTCAAGCTACCCTTCTCTAAACTGTAACAATCCATTGTACCACCACCGATTGTGTTGGCTTTGTCAAATTTTTCTCTTGGAAATTCTTTCCTATTTTTTTCTATTAAAAGAGTTTCTGACTTGGTAAACTAAAATGGTGCCTAGTTGTATACATTGTGACAAAGTTTTTTATGTGCTATACTCTAAAAGTATATGAATGTCAACAACAATGAATATACAGTGCCGCTATACACTTTTGAAAGCTTGAACATTCTATCTAAAACCTTTCTTCATTGCTGCTGCACCATCATGTCACTGGCCAATCAGAAAGTCTAACTTTATTTCAACCTTAGTAGTATTACCTCCACTAGATATTCAACTTTTGTACTTTTAACAGCCACTAAACTAAAACTCTTCACAAACCACAAATGTTACCCTCAATTTTATTAATATTTACTCTTAATTTAATTTGATTTTAATTTTTAACATTCTAGTAAATTAAAATTAAGAAACTTATGCCATCAAATAAAATTTGATAGTTTAAATAAATAATTTCAGGGGAAGGGGCAGACCACCTCAACCACTCATCTACCTACTAGCTACCAGGGTTAGTGATTTTTTTTTTTTTTTAGAAAATAATTTTTTGATTTTTTTGATTTTTTCAGATTCGTGACATCACGAGAAATATAATTTGTAAACAAACTCTTTTAAGTTCGATAAAGTATTATTTTTTAAGTGTTTTAGTCATTCTATAGAGGCTAAATCAAATGGAAAATCAGGGTGGGTAAGTAACTGTGAAATAAAAAAAAAATTGTTTATAGTGAATTTTACTTTGGTTAGCTATAAACATTATAAATAGGGCCTAGTAGCTGCAGCTTGGCAGATGGGTTATACGAGACTTCCAATTCAAATTAATACTTTTTTATTTTTTGTCAGATTTTAATAAAATCATTGCAAATAAAATTTGTAAAACTTTTTTTATAAGTTCAATATCAGTATTATTTTTTTGTGATTTATTCATTCTATACAAATCAAAATGGAAAATCTGGAAGCGTAAGTAAATGTGAAATAAAAAATTTGTGTTTATACTTTAAACTAAATTGTTATTTGGTTTAGCTATAAACATTCATAAAATT
>JABUQX010072698.1:5000-10000 GCA_015478945.1 Trachelipus rathkii
AGTACCAAATTTATCAGGTGTATGCGGCTCAGCAAGGTTGTAGTGAGGAGGAAAAGGGACAATTCTTAAACGTACTAGAGGAGGAGTACAGTAATACGGTGGAGGAGGCAAGCTTGTCTATAGGAAATTTTAATGGAAGGGTAGGAAGAGAGCTAGAAGGAAGAGAGACTACTGTAGGACCTTTCAGTACAGATACCAAAAATCCAGAGAGAGAGAAAACCTGATTTTTGTGTTAGAAATGGTTTGAAGATAATGAGCGGATTTTTCTATCGTAGGGAAGAACATAAATTTACAAGATATAGATGGAATCAACAGACTGGTCAGTTTGATCAAAAATCAATAATAAATTAAATCATAAGTTCTGACAAGAGAATAATAATTAATGTAAAGGTAATTCCAGGTGTGAGCTTAGATGCTGACCACAGAATACTAGTAGCATATCTGAAAATCATGAAGAAAAAACAGCCCCAGAGTAAAAGAAGAAGAGAAATTAAAACTAAAAAACGAAAATCAAATTACCCGCACATAATAGGTAGGGCATCCTCAACTCTTTTCCATTCTCCATCATTCTAACATCTTTTCTTGACATCCCCACCTCTAACCCTTTCAAAACTATATCCATACACAAATTGAATAGCCAAGGAGACATAACACATCCCTCCTCACTCCGCTATTAATATTAAAAGAATCACTTTCGACTCCATTAATTCTAACACTCGCCATACATAGTTTTGATTCCATTCACAAGATTTTCAAGAACACAATATATCATTAGCACCTGCCATAGAGCTTCTTTATTAATTCTATCATACGATTATTGCAAATCCAATAAACCTAAATACAATTTATTCTTTCTCTCTCTCATTTTTTAATCATTTGCTTCAAATGTAAAGATTTGATATACACATTCTCGACCACTTCTAAACACGCCATGTTCTTCACCAACCAGTCCCTCAGTCACTCGACGTACTAATTCTACCAAAATACCAGCATATATCTTCCCTACAACACTCAATAAACTAATTCCCCTATAATTCCGACAGTTACCCTTATCCTTTTACCCTTATATAAGGGTACTATTACTGCTCTCCTAAATTTACTTGGAACTACTATAACCTCCATAAGCGCTTTGCTACACAATTTCCAAATCGACTCAATCACCATCTCGCCTCCGTTCTTGATCATTTCACCAGTAATTTCATCGATACCTGCAGATTTACCATTCTTCAACTTTCTCAATCTACCCATTATCTCCTCTTTACTAATGGCCTCATTCCGAAAATACCTATTCCTTCTTGCACCATCAAACCCACACACATTCAATATCATCTCTTCATTACTGTCAATGTTATGAAGATTTTAGAAGTGTTCACTCCACACTCTCCTCATATTCATTTCATTAGTTACGAAAGCACCATCCCTATTCATTATTCTAAGAATATTCCTCTTATTCTCATTTTTAACCTTACGCTCTTCCTTCCAGAAGTACCTCCTATTCCCTTTTAATTAGCCATTCATCCTCTTCAAACTCTACTTTTACCCTTTTTATCTCCTAACGTTGCAACTTTTAGTAGTCTTTTTTCTCCCTTATAAAAATTCCCAAGCATCTTTCCTTTGAAACTCTTATCATTGGCTTTTAATACATTTAACTGCTTGCATCACCTCTTCATTCCACCACATAGCTGTTAAGCAATTCTTACTTCTTACTTCAGCATATCCACATACCTTTCTTTTGCCTCTATTACCAAGCGCTTCCTTCATTTCATCCAGATTTTGTTCAGTTCAACTTGTTTATCATCAACTGTTTATTTTCAATCACTTTCATCAACTTGTTCCTTATTACCTGTTCACTTAACTTCTCCTTACTCTAAATTCTACCCACTTCCTTCCTAGTCACCTTCCCTCTCCACCCAGGCCCAAACTAACTTAATTTTACATAAAAGAACATAATAAAGTTGGGCGATAATCCCATTCTTAACCCCTTCACTGAATCCCATTCCAACACATACTTCAACCATCTTCTTTCTTCACCCATCACAAAATCATCCATAATTTTCTTTCGATACCATCTCTATCCTACACCAACACTAGTATACTTATGAATACTCTTGTGTTTAAAAAAGTATTACTCACACACATATCTCCCTCCTCACAGAGATCAATCACCTTCCTACCATTCTTATTTTTCCCGACACCCCAAAGCACCTGCTATATCATACTTTTTATATCCTATCCAACTATTTAGGTTCCAAAGACAATGTAGTCTGAAGCTGCCTACTCCCCCATTCAAAGCATTATTCAGATTATCTTAGAAGATCCCCACTCTCCTCAACTTACGCTCTGATGGACCATGTTTTCACAACCAACACATCCTTGACATTTTCAAACTTAATTTAAGCACTTACAATTCTAGTACTCACGCAAACAAAATCTACCATAGCTCTGTACCACAGGTCACTCATCAGAATTGTAACTCCTTCTCTCCCCTCTTATTTCTTTCCACACCAGCACATACACGTTACACACCACACCACTCATTTTCATCTTTTCCTTTCATATTTGTTTCAGTCACATTGAGAAAAATCAAATTTGCCCTTTCCTAAATATATCCATCACCTCTCTCCTCTTCTCCTCAACATTAATTTCTCTGACATTACATATTCCCATACAATTCATACATTTTCGAGGAAAGATAGAAGATCGCTTACGGCGATCACGACCTTCTCGAGGCATGCATCACCATTCCTGGCAAAAGATAAGTGGTAGTGGGCAGCCAACCCATCTACCACTGTCCCTTTAATCGCCCTCTACGACACGCAGAACATACGTTGGTGGGCAATTTCTTTCTTCCCCCCAATTTAAATATATATATATATATAATTATATATTTATATATATATATATATATATATATATATATATATATAATATATATAATAGTATATATAATATATATAATATTATATATATATATATATTATATATATATTTAATATATATATATATATATTTAATATATATATTCTGAATGATTTTAAATATTCGCATTGACTTTCGCATTCGAAATATTTAAAATAAATTATTTTCATTTGCACTCTGAAACTCAGAATGCGAATGGAAAATGTTCTGAAGGACTTGTTAGAAAATTTAGCAACTTTTGTGAGAAATTGCTTAGAATGAGTTGACTAATGTTGTTTCAAGGTAGTGACAGTAATTTGAGTCCCAATCGAAATCTAGCAATATTAATTTTGATAGGTTCGCACTTGTGAGTATATTCACTCGAAATCAACTGTTGAAACAATACTGCAAATGGCAATCCTTATCCAGTGTGGTTTTTAGTGATTAAATCCAATATTGTTTCCTCATTGACATTGGCAAATTCGTTTGCATTTTGCAATCTTGTAATTATTCTCGGAAGTTGTGTGTATTAAATGTACATGAATCGTTTTGTTATTAGGAGTCGAAGTGTGTATGTTAGCAAAACACCAGGAATCATGTAGAAAGAAAAATGAGTCAAAAAGTAAAAAATCCCCAATTCCAGCTTTAAGAACGAAGCAGATTAGTCTTGAAAATGATATAGAAATAGAAATATGTGGGACACTGAAACGAAAAATCATAAAGTATGGATATAATAAATTTACAGAAATGATGGTAATGGACGATCTTCTGTTTCGTTACGTTGAAATTCTTGGCTTTGTACTGCTAACGAAAGTATCAGTTACTTTCAACACACCGTTCAATGAATATACTACAAGCATATTATTTGAAAGAAAATATATGACAGCATTAAATCTAAAGTTTCAGAATTAACAACATCAAATAATCATCCAAGTTAGCTTTCTCCACCGACGAATGGTTAGATACTCAATCAGCAGTTTCTTTGTTTTCTCTGAGTAGTCATGCCGTTGACAATTATTTCTAGAGCCAAATTTTGTGTTGTGCTCTGAACTTCTCACTTAACGTCATACATCTAAATAACTCAGTAACGTATTTAATGGAATGTTGGCGAAATGGAACCTATCCCCAGATGATATTCCCTGTGTCATGAGAGATGCTGGTGAAAATATAAAGAAAATTCTGTTTCATAAGTGAACAACACAAACTCCGTCAGCCATCAACATTAGAAATGTTGTGACATCTCAAACTACAGTCAGCGAAATACTCTCAAAATATAGGTCAGTTCCTGCCCACTTTAATCATTCGACCATGACTAAGCAAGAATTAAAGAAAATACAGGCCAGAATTAAGGTTCGCTAACTTTCAGTAATATATGATGTTACTCTGAAGATTATGTTAAGGTTGCAAGAACTTAATGCATCTCTCTGCCAGTATGGCCGCTCTAATGATAAAATAAACGTCTTCCCATCCCATGACAATTCTATTCTAACCAACTGTATCATTGTACTCTCGTAATGACTTTGAAGAGAGTATTAATGTCCTCAGACAATGACAATCAAGAAACAAAAATGATGAGAGAGACGATAATGAGATCTTTTTTAACTCTAAATTTATGGTTTGGTTACATTTGTTATTGACATCGTAAATGGAAAACTATTTGTTTACCTATTGCTTGTTAATTCTGATGAACATCAGAATAGGAATATCAGGCGTGATAAGCGTATTTGCACTAAACGTAAGTGATCCTACAACGATAATTTTCTTCCTCCAAAAAATAACTTTTGTAAACCTGTCTTTCTACTCTTATTCCCTCTGTGGAATCTGTAGCCAATACACCTACTGAAGGAGCATATATATATAATATATATATATATATATATAAATCAATATATTATATATATAATATATATTATATATATATATATATAATTATCAGATAATATATAATATATATATATATATTATATATATATAAACTCAATTGTTCTTAATCAGTTTTTTTTATAGAAATTTGTCTGGAAACTGGTTGCGGTTCTGATGGTCCGCACCAGGTACCGCATCGCAAATACAGGTAGCTGAAATTTTGATGCAATGAGCGCAAA
>JABUQX010072698.1:15000-21373 GCA_015478945.1 Trachelipus rathkii
AATTTATTTTTATATGTAAAATTAATTATTAATTAAGATTTAAAATCTATTAATTTTATTAATAATTAATTTAATTGAAATATATATAGTTTTATAATTATAATTTATATATATATACTATTATTATTATTAATAATAGTATTATATATTATATATATATATTTATATATATATAAATAATTATAATAATATATTATATATTAATATTATATATATATATTATATAATATTATTATATTTATTTAATATATAATATATATTATATAATATTAATTTATATATATTAATTATTATAATATATACACTATATATATATATATTATATATATATATATATATTATATAATATATTAATTATATTATATTATTTATATATAATATTATATTTATTATATATATTTTATATATTATATTATATTTATACATTATATTCGTCGCTTAAATATATATTTATATATAATATATATCATATATTATTGGTATATATATTAACTTTGATTTTATAATATATTCTTTCTCCTTATTCCTCAGTGTAAGGCGGTATTTGGTGAGTATCTTATCGTGCTGATCAATCTGACATTCAAGTTGACGAAGTTCTTTTTCTTGTTCTTTAATTTTCGCTTCAAGTTCAGCCTTTTCCTTCTTCTTTTCTTCATCTTGTTCAAAGTTCTTGAGTTTGTCTTGAGCTTCTTGTAATTTTTTAATACAGTCTTTTTGTTTTTCTAATTGGCATTCTTTATCTTTCTTCTTCTGACAAAGATCTTTTAATAGTTTGGAATCTCTTTTAAAATCTGCGTTGATATCCTGAAGTCGCTTGATAAGATCTTCCATTCTAACTTTCAGTTGGTTTATCCTTTATTTTGCTGCTTCAATTTCCTTCTCAGTTTCTTTTATTGCTTCTTGATATTCAATCTTTGTTTGTTTGAAGCATGCCTATTTTTCTTTCCTTTGCGCTATGCACTCACAAACTTTTTGAGTTTCATCTTCAAGTTTTTTCCTTAGCTCCTAAAGATCCTCTATCTGTTTCCTTGCTTCATTTACTTTCATTTTCATTTCGCAAACTTTCTCCTTTAGGCATTCAATTTTTTTGTCATAACACTTTACCTCTTTTATGTGCTCACATTTCTTTTGGTCATAAGTTTTCTGTAAATGATTATATTTCTATGACAGTCTATCACTTTAACATTTGAGTGCCATCAGTTCCATATCTAACTGAAAAATCGTCTTTTGTAAATTATTTTCCACCTTCCTTTCCTCAAGTGTGGCTTGGAATTCTTGTAGATAGTCTCTGTTCACGTCAACTATTTCTTTTGCACCTTGCTAAATTTTTTCAGTAGACTTCTCCATATTAGCCTAAAAGACTTTGAGTTGACCATTAATTCTTTAGATATCGCATGATTTAAGATTAACTTCAAAATGCAATAGGTCATTTTCTTTCATAAAATCTTTAACATCTCTTTTGTCTTGCATACACCGAGAGAAATCCTCCGTAGAACCTGACTGTCTATTTTACTTCGTATCGTCGTCTGATTGAAGCATTTCAATAATTGCATTAACATCCCTCTGATTCATTTTGCCGCATTCTCTTTCATCCTCTTCAGTTTAATTTTGGAAGGAGCATAAAATAGTTGATGACTGGTCTTCATTGTTGTCCTCTGAACAGCATGCAGCAGAAGCGGACCGGCTTGACTTGTTTCCTTGACACTGAGACATCTTTTAATTTAAATTTTATCAAAAATGCATAAAATAATTTTTAACATATTTATTTATATATATTATATATTATATATATATATATATATATATATATATATATATATATATATATATATGAGATATATATATATAGTATATAGTATATTATATATATATATTATATAGTATATATAATATAGTATGTATATATATATATATATATATAATATATAAATAATATATACTATATATATTTATATATATATAGTATATATAATATATATAGTATATATATATATATATATATATATATATATATATATATATATATATATATATATATATAGTATATGCACGATATGAAAATTTACATTCATAAATATTTTATTATATATATAATATATAATTATGTATACTATATATATATATATATATTATATTATTATTATAGTATATTATATATATATATATATATAATATATATATATATATATAAGTTATATATATAATAATATTAATATTATATATATATATATATATATCATTGACTGAGGGTAACATAAATAAAATTTAATCTTTTTGTGAGTTCCACTGTTTTTTTATTACAGTGAAGCTCAAAATAGGTTGAAAACAAAAAATAATTATTATTTTTATTGTTATTATTATTATATTATTATTGATTATTATTATTATTATTATTATTAATTAATTATTATTCATTATTATTATTATTATATTATTATTATTATTATTTCATTATTATTATTATTTTAATTATATTTATTATTATTAATTAATAGTTTATTGATTATTATTAATTATTTATTATTAATTATTCATTATTATTAATTATTTATTCATTATTATTATAAATTTATTATTATTATTATTATATTATTTAATTAGTTATTTAATTATTCATTATTCTTATTATTATTATTATTATTATTATTAATTATTATTCAGCCTTGGTCGCCCTTTTAATAGACTGAAGAAAATTTTCAATCGGAAAGGTTGTACAACCCTTGTAATTATGTATACTGGGTTTTAGAAAAATAGAATTTAATTTATTTTGGATAATAAAACAATTTCCTTTTTTTGTGCTTCACCGTTCCTTCTTTAATGTTTTAATATAGTAAGTACATTATTATATTTACACATCCTTGCCATGAACCTTACAATTCAAACATTGGATTAGCACTGAAGCAAACCTCTGGTATCTTATCTGGGATGAAGTGTAATTGTGCCTTATATATGTAAACCAGTAATATTTTGAAGAAAGGTTGGTCTTGGAATCCAATATAATTGAGAAGGGGCTATTTTCCATTAACACCTCTAGGTTACTAGGAAGCCCCTCAGATGTTTAATATTTTCTCTCTCTCATCAAGGGGGTATCTATTTGGATCATTGTAACGGTGTTTGAGTTGCAATATATATGTTAAATTGATGGGTGATAGTAATATAATAATTTAGTGATATGTTATTGTAACGAGAGAGTGTAGTATTGAGGTCATAATATACTTAATTGATAAACAGTGCTAGTGGTTAGTGAGGTACGCAATTTTAAATGTATCGAGGTAATGTTTAAGTTGACATTATTAATGTAATATGCCAGTATTTGTAGATGGGCATATTTGTAAATTCTTCACACCACACCACACCCCACCACACCACACCACACACACACCACACACACACTTAATGTTAACAATATAAAAAAAAGAACTCAAAATATGAGGAGAGACATAATAACAACACCCCATCATAACCCTCACGCGGCCAGTTTATCTACAGTCTTTCGTTCCCTTGCTCGCTGCCCGACCATCACTCCGATTGCGCCCTGCCCGTACGCGGCTGCGTGTTCTCTGTCCCTATCTCTTCTCTCTCGTCTCTTCTCAGTACTTCCTCTCTCTCTGCTCTCTCTCGCTCTATCTCTTCTCTCTCTCTCTTTCTCCTCTATTCTTCTCTCCTCTCGGTGTCTTTTGGTGTGTTTCGCCCCGCCCTCCTTTTGGTCCCGGTTCGGTTGGTCTTTCCTCTCCTTCCTCGTTGTTGTCTCCCCCGCCGCCCCTCTTTGCGCCTCTTTTCCCTCTGCGCCCGCCCTTCTGGTTGCGCGCCCCGGCCCCGGCCCCGTTTCGTCCCGCCGCCCGCCCCTCTCTTCCGGTTTTTGCGCTCGGCCTCTTCCTTTCCTTCGTCTTGCCTTTCTTTTCTCCCTTTTGTCGCTTTCTTTTTCCTGCTTGTTCGGCTCGCCGTCCCTCCTCTCTATCGCTCCCTCCCTCCTCTCCTCCTTCCTGCCTCCTCACCTCATCCTCTCTCCTCTCCTCTCTCTCCTCTCTCCTACTCCTCATCTCCTCACCCACTACTATCAGATTCCTCAGAATCCTCCTTACTGGCTCTTTATTCTGGCACTCCTCCTCCTACTCCTCCTATCATGTCCTCCTCCTCCCTCCTCCTCCTCCTCCTCTCCCCTCCTCCTACTCCTCCTCCTCCTCCTCTGCCTCCTCCGTCATCCTCCCCCTAGCTCCCGGGCCCTGGCCTCCGTTGTTGGCTCTCCATGGCCCCTTTTCGTGGCGGCCCCTGTTTCCCCCCCCCCCCCCCCCCCCCCCCCCCCCTGGCCCTGTTTTTTTTTTTTTGGGGGCGCTCTGCGCCGGCCTCTCTCTCTCTCCTATTCTCTCTCTCTCTCCTCTATTCTCTCTCTCTCTCTTTCTCTCTTCTCTCTCTCTTCTCTTCCTCTCTCTCTCGTCTCCTTTCTCTCCTCGTCTCTCTCGCTCTCTCTCTTCTCTCTCTTCCTCTTCTCTCTCTCTCTTTCTCTTCTCTCGCTTCTTTCTCTCTCTTCTCTTCTCTTCATCTCCTTCTTTGTCCCGGTCTTCCACCCGCCGTGTCGGGGGCGTCGCGCGCCGGGGCCCCCCGGGAGCCGTTTTCCCTCCCGTTCGGGGCGGCGGCCCCCCCGGCCCCCCCCACCCCGCGCGGGGGTTCCGGCGCCCCTCCCCGGCGGGGGGGCCTTCGTGCCTCCCGTCGTTCCCAGCCGGCCGCGCGCCCCCCGCCTCCTGCTCCGTCGGTGCGGGTCTCCCTTGGGTTCGTATGCTCTTTCGTCCCCCCACCCCCCCTTTTCCTCGCCGTCCTTCTTTTGCCCGCTGTAAAAATATCCAATATAACTAAAGGAAAATATCCTCATCTCTTCTTTCCCCTCTTCTTCGCTTTTTTTTCTCCTTTATTTTTTTCCCTTTTCCATTTACCCCTTTTCCCCCAGGCTTCCTCCGTGCTTCCTTTTCCTGGTCGCTCTTGTCCGTTTTTTTTTTTTTTTTTTTTTTTTTTTTTTTCCTTTCCCGCCTCAATTTCCCGCCTCTACGCATGTCTTCCTTTTCCCTTACGTTTTGAAACCTATATGTCTTAACTCACTTTTCTTACTAAAAAAAAAAAATTTTGGTGGAAAACAGATAAGGAACTCGTACATCAAAAATTGAAGCGTGACATATCAACAATAGTGTAAATTTATGTTGTTCATATAATATTTCAATTGTGAAAACACATTATTGACAAGCAATACTGATATACCGCTATTGGAAAAATAATTTCTTTTACATTGAAATTTCTTTTTCCTTTGCTTTAACATTTCCATTGAAATTTGCAATATTTGATACTTTTTTAACTCGCTACTTACAAATTCACCGGAACAAAAGAGTAAATACTAAATAAAATTAAAATTGCATTTTAAATAAGAAAAAAAGGGTCGTGGAATGACAGTTCTTTGCGGCCCTGGATATAGTAGAAATTGCGCAATTACCAACTGTTACATCCTACTCTTTTTTTATTGTGGTGGGCGAAATCATAAAAGTTACTATTATATGATATATATATATATATATATATATATATAGTTATATATATATTTATATATTAATATTATATATTATCATAATATATATATATATATATATATATATATTATATATAATTATATATATATACTAATATATATTTATACTATACTATATATAACTATTTATATTATATAAATATAATATATATATTATATATAAATATATATATATTAGTAAATATTATTAAGTATATATATATTTATATATCTATTATAAATATATAATTATAATATATATATATTAGGAGTATTATAATATATATATATATATATATATATATATATATATACATATATATATATAATATATATATAATAATATATATATAATATATAAATTTATATATATTATATATATGGTCTGCCTCTAGAAGAGCACCATTCCATATTTCTAAAAACGTCCAAGAGCTAGCCGGAAAGGAATACATTGCTGGAATGCCTGGCACATATTTTACGTGCGGGAGAAAAAAAAAGAAAAAAAAAAAAAAAAAAAAAAAAAAATAACAATAGCTACAGGAAATAAAGGAATAATTTTTAGATAGGATGATTTATTATTGTTATGTAATTTTTATAATGTATATATGAGTAGAGGTAATTTTAATGGGGTCTATCTTATTCATTAAAATAAATAGACTTTCTTTGTAAATTTTGCTTTTTTTTAACTAAAGAATACTAAGGGGTATACCGCTGATGGAGAGTCGGGGTCTCTTCTCTCGCCTTCCGGGAACCTATCGGGGTAGGATAATGTCCTCTCGGGGAGGGTCTCCGGTAACCCGCTCTTGTATTGGTTCGCGGGGGTTC
>JABUQX010072699.1:0-44059 GCA_015478945.1 Trachelipus rathkii
CTTTAACTACCCTATTAGGATTTTACATAAGGGTAAAATTAAATGGTCCGACGACACTTTGAATTCATAGAGAAAAGGTATATCATTATTATATAAACTTATTATATTCATTACAATATTCATCAAGGGGTTATTTTGTTTAATATGTACTTTAAGAATTTACTCAATACGGATAGAACTTAGGTTTAATTAAATGCTATCTGCCTTTTTTAAGGCATCAATAATGAATATTGATTATAATTCTGAACGGGCTAATTCAATCTACATGGACATAACATTAGTCTAAACCCACTGGATGAATTTTGATGCTTGTATTAGATATGAACTATATGGATATTTACTATCACCGACTATTTACAAATACTATTACGTAAATTTTAGATTATACAGAGCATTACAACCTAATAGTTCATAACCTTTAGGGGATAATAAACTTATATAGGTATGATAGATAAATATATATTATGTACCGCTATTAATGTTGAAATATATAATTACTGTGACTCACATATATATCAGTTATTGATAATTTTATTTAATATAAATTTTAACAAATTTATAAATAAAGAAAATTAAATAATCTCAAATATCGATAAATTCTCTTCCAAAACTTCAATGCTATATATTATATATAATATTTATTTGTCAATAAAGGATAGAGTAAAGTGCTTCCTATTAAATATATATGTTATAATATATATACTATTATATATATATATATATATCTTTTTTTTTTTTTTTAGCAGATTATCACCACTCACAGACGGCCTTTCAAGAGGGGCCGGAAAAATAAAAACATTAAAAAAAAAACCACCCAATCCCAGTCGTAACCGCGAAGTCTCTCAGGTGATGCGCAGACGTGGGGCTTTTTAAAGAGAGGAGATTACAAATATAGGTTGGAAAACAAAAGAAGGCAGGAGTTCCACAGAGAGAAGTAGCTGGAAAGAAAGAGGCACCACAAGAACAAGTCTGGGATTCTCAATTACTCCACGTGCAGCAATTCGTGCGAGAGCAGGCACCCCTTGTGGAACGGGCGGCGCAAGGAGTGGTGTAATGCCTGAGGTCACCTCCCCTGAGCATCCTGCCGCCGTAGTACTATCAGAAAAGGGTAGAGCGCCTAGAACGTTACGGTCGCAGAGATAGAGGGTCAGGAGAGTTTGAAAGTAGAGGGGACAGTTTTATTAGTCTCTTAGCTTTCGACTCAACCCTATCCAAAATAGAAGGGTGAGCGGGAGCCCCCAAATGTGAGAACAAGTACTCACATACAAGGGGCGAATAAGACCCCCTTATATAACTGGAGTAGCTGTGCAGAGGAAAAAAATTCCCGACAGAACAGACTCCCAGCTTCTTTGAGGGCCACCTTACAACCATGAAATATGAGGTTTCCAAGATAATCTGTTGTTTATGTTAAGACACCAAGACTGTTTATGTTATTCACAGGAGAGACGTTAGAGCCGTCGAAAAGAATAGGAAAGGTCGGAGGTTGTTTCTTGGAGAAGGAGATTTGAGAAGTTAGATTTTTAAAGATGAAATTTTCAAAGGTTGCGGTGACCCCACGGAAATCCATCTCAGATCGCAAGAAAAAGAATCGGACAGCTGAGACGAGGAGGGCAACTCTAGAAAGCACAAGAGGAGCAGAAAAATTTGAAATGAGGTTGGAAGAATTGGAGAGTTGAGTCATCGGCATGAAGAGTGAACAGGAGTTTGGAAGATACAGGCTGAAGGAAGAAATCGTTAGATGAAAAGTGGAATAAAGTTGGGAGATAGAACAGAACCTTGCGGAACACCACAGTTAACAGGAAAGGAGGAAGAGGACGCTCCAATCAACAAGAGCTGATATGGAGCGATCCGAGAGAAAACTAGACAAGAGTAAAGCAAAGAGAAAGGAGGAAACCCAAAACGAAGGGAGCTTAGAGAGCAGTGACCCGGCGTGCCAAACCGGTCAAAAGCTTGGATATGTCAAGCGCACCACCACGCAAGACTCCCATGATCCCTAAGGGCAGAAGACCGATAAATGCAGTTAGACATGGAAGTATGTCAAACCCAGTTGACCTCGAACACGAAAAGCCTACTGGGTGATCTGAAGTAAGGGAATGAGCACATCCAGGATGATCCTAGGAAATGCAGAGTTAAGAAGAGTTTTCAAATATTTTTAGATAAAATACAGGTGAGAGCTATAGGGGGATATAGTTAGAAGGATCAGAGCGGCTAACTTTTTTTCGGGATTGGGTTGAACATATCGCGCTTCCAGCATGTGAGCGAAAAGTATTAGATATTCAAGACTAGGCGAGTAGAGTTTGGAACGAGGAAGGACGTCAGGTCTTCGGCGCACAACTCACATCAAACAGCCGCGGGATGTGAATGCATCCGGGCCAACTAGCTTCTGGGACGTCATAGAACTCAGGATCCCATGCAGACGATCAAAATGAAATTACAGGTAAAGACATGGGAAACTGAGAGGAGTAGGAGAGGAGCGAGGCGATGCCAGGAAATCGTCAGGGGTAGATTAGACTGAAAAAAGGAAGGCCGAAGAGATTTGGGCCTTATCAGAAGGAGAGTTGGCAAACAGAACCATCAGAACGATAAGAGGGGAGGGAAGGCAGATTTACAAAAGTTGTTGGAGATGTTTTTGGCAAGGGGCCAGAAATTTGTATTATCAGTAGGAGAACCGAGCAGGTTGTCGCACTTTCTTTTAGTAAAAGTGCGCTTAGCCTGAGAATAATATCCCTACAAATAGTCCGAGCAGAAGGAAAATTATAAGAAGTGATAGGAGAACGAGAGTTTTTTCCATGCCCGATAAGCAATGTCTCTCTCCCTGAATGGCGCGAGAAAAGCTCGCATCGAACCATGGATTTTTGGGGAGACGAAAGATTTAGTTGAAGATGCAATGAACCTGCTCATGCCCATCAGTGATTACGCCCCCCACCTTTTCAGCGGCGACAGAAGCATCCCAGTGTAAAGCAGGCATTCATTCCAAGAGTAGTTTGCCAAAAAACTACGCATGCCCGTGCAATTCAGCCCGATTAAAGTGCCGAAATTACGTTTAGGGCATGGAGGGACTGCTGGAGAAAAAGTATTATAGTTAAAGTATAAGATTCGTGGTCAGAGTTACCATATAGGAGGAGACATGGGTGTATTTATATGCGAGAGGAGTAGTGCGTGAAACATAAGTCACAGCGTATTCAAAGAAATTGGTTAGGACGATCTGGAATATGTGTAGGTTCTTAATTATCTGTTTTAGAGTTGAGAAAGCTGAATGTTTTGGCCTCCTCCCCCTAATGCATCAGTATGATGAGAGGAGCCCAACCGCTCAGTGTGGTGTACGTTGAAATTTCCTAAATAGAGGAACCTCAGCATTTGGTTGGGAAGAAGTAACAGTCTCATGAGAAAGTAGTAAGATAGTCAAAAGAAGCGTGAAAGATCTGTTCCATTTTAGGGGAGGCCAGCAGTAAGCAGCAAACACAAGATACATGATGTAGTAGGGAGAAAGATTTTTTAGCCACAGAACATATCGAAGTTAGGAGATTCAGATTCTCGAACGTGTTATTACAGGAGTGTTTCTATGTTTATTATGGGGCCAGACAGAGCTCTAGCCATATTAGTCGGAAAGTTACTGAAAAAGTTATAGTTAGAGATATTTAAGGCTTTATTTGAAATGAATTCCCTGGCCAGCTGATTCTCGAGAGGGAGTAATAAAATGTTATGGGTTGAGAGTTAGATAGATGATATTCCACAGATTCATTGGTTAGCATTATGGCCACGGACATTGGCAAGGTCAATAGGGAACCCCAGCCTGCGCACACCTACATCCCTTCCACCAGTCAATCTTAATCATGTACCAGTCTCACACACAAACACAAAAGCACACTCAAACTCTTTGTACACATAGCCATCGAGAAGTCATACAATATAATCAACTAATACACGATTAAAGACCTTAAAACCTAAGTATAACATGATTTACTGAGAATGGTTTATGTTTCTAATGATAGACTTACTCAAACAATTAAAGGAGACCCATATGTCAATAACAACTGAAATAAACTATGACCAACAATATACTTATTCAATATAAAGGAAATTCTTTTGATGTATAGTTATTAATTATAACTAATATTATATTCTTAATTAATTATACAATTATAGATTATAAGTTTGCAACCCGCCACAGTACGACCTTGAGCTCAAGATTATGTACCCCATATAATTTTAACCATCTCAAAGTTAATGTTATTATACAATCAGCTGTCTTTTTTACATTTAGTCACTTTTACCTTTTTAATATAGGTACTATTGCACTGAAAGATAGAAAAAAAAATATATAATGAACTCTGCACAAATAAAATAAAACTATAAAAAAAAAACATGCCCATGGCCAGTCATGAGCAGAACATTGTACATCTAACACGGACAAGCTGCAAAGAAAAGAACATAGTCAATATTTATATATATACAGAGTAGCACCGCGCAATAACGGCGTAATTGGGACCAAACCCTCGCTGGTAAATGAATTAAGACTTTTTTTTTATGCCTAGCGAATGTCTACAGCCAAAATTACTTACTATGTGCTAATATATATTAAGTACAGTATGCAATAACACCAGCTATAAAGCAATGATAAAAAGGGAATTTTTTCAATGTTTACCTTTAAATATATGTTTAGTGCATACAGTACATGATTTACAATTGAAAAAGAAATGTAAAATTTTAAATACAAATATTTTTATTTTGAGGATGCCACTTCTTCATCTGACCGTACATTGGATGTTGGCGTATCTTCATTACCTGAATCTACAAACAACCGCCTTCGCTTTGCAGATGGTAATAGTGATGCAGTTGGTGTAGAATCTGAAGTTGATGGCAGGCCAGACATTTCAGTGGAAAGTTGCGATGGTGCTCAATTGAAGAATAACAACAAAGAAGCCTGTCTCATAGAGTGCCTCTTCTCTAGTAGAACTTGCTTATAATATTCAGCGGCATTTGTTTAGACAGCATTATTTTTTAACAATCTTTCAACATATTAACTTAATAAATTTATTATACAGTATAAAGTTTGGAAAATTGTGAGATAGGTGACGAATAGGAAGTCATATTCCCAGAGGGCTGTGTAATACCTTAATTACGCTCTATGTATCATAGAACTAGGTCAACGGATGTTAGGAAAAAGTATATTTATTACTATATTCTGTCTAATTCTATATAATTTTATATAAAAATACTCACTAAACTAGTCATTGGGAGAAGATCTATTACCTGTATATATTCAGATATATTCATGTGGGTTATAACTATTTTACTTAGGGCAGGTATTTATGTTTAGTTTACTACAGATAATATAATGGATAGCTCACTATATATATATAGATGATAGAAATAAATATATAATGATATGATAATACTTATAGTATAGAGCTATAGTAGTTGATATTAAGTAATGATGACAATGCTACAAATAATATTATAAGGTAAGATACAGTAATACAGAATAGTCAAAGTGATTATTGTAAAGAGTTGAAATTACGTTATGAAGTGACTTTTGATCGATGGTTAACCGGGCGGTTGTCAAGGGTATAGTATCTCTTAGTGGGATCTTTAGGGGAGAACCTAAGCTAGGGCTCATAGAAATGTAAAGACTGGCTATAGGGTACTAAATAATGGGTAATATGACATAGTTAGGGTAGTGTATATATATATTTATTTACTATCTAAATAAGTATTGATGTTTAAGTTTATATAAATAGAGGGCTTAGGATATGTTGGAGTTAGGTTCATCGATAGTGAGTGTATTATGACAGGTGAAGAGGCATTTCACTTGAATACCAGAAAATCCGTTCCTGACCTCTTCAATTTTCACCTAAATTCCTAAAATGAGATTTGCTAGCTCTTCAATCTTTGCAGTTTCTTGTTATACATGAAAGCTTAAAATGAAAGCTTAAAATGAAAGCTTAAAATTTTAAAATAAACAGAAAAATTAGCTCTTAAATATATATTATCTATCTGAGAATTTACGACGTCCCATCACGGAAGCCCAGCTAAGCTTGGATCGCGACTCATAGTTTAAGAACACCTGCATCAGCCTTTGAATTTGACTACCTCACTCAGAAAGAGTTTTAGCAGTGGAGTTTGAAAGTACGATATTAACATAATGGAAATTTAAATGTAACTTACCCTGAATTCAATATTAATGATAATAATAATGATAATTTCAAGGCCACATATCCAGAAACCAGCGTAAATGATGATGTGAACTCTCAAACAGTCTTTCCAGAAAGCAATAATACGGTGTATCATCCTATTTTAAATAAACATCATATTTACACAGTCTATGGCAATGGAACTTTAAATAATTGGAATAACGATTATAACAATAATAATGTAAACAATCCCTTTTATAATAACGATATAACTAAAGGAGACGAAACTACTATAACAGTTCCACCTCAATTAATTTATAATGATACCATAAGTGGCACTTATTAAGGTTAGGTCTAAGAAATCTAAGTATATCATCTCGATAGACAATAATGAATTAGTAATGTAAAGTATTTAATAACTATATTGTAATTCCATTATTATTATTAATAATACTGATAATTTCGAGAGGTGGCTTAAGTTATATTATTATTAGTCATTGATATATATTTATATCCACTATATATATATGAATAGTATTTAATAACGCTTACAGAACTTATATATATACTTTAGATGATGTTTAAGCATTTTAATATATATAAAATGTACCTACTATTTATAATCACATATCTTATAGATATCATATTGCATATTAGCCTATATTAGTTAGTATTATACCTTTAAATTATCCTCTAACATATTAGTACATTAAATTTTATTGAAGTTATCTCAAGTTAACATGCAGGATAATATATTACTAAGTAGTAGAACATTTTAAGTTATAATATTATTTATAATAGTTATAAGTAGCTAATAACATTACATTTCTTTACTATAAGTAGGTAATATTGAATTTAACTACATTAATAAATTGTGGGTACAGGTAATATCGATCGTTACTTTATATTAAGTATAGTTTTTTACTTAATACTAATATACCACTTCAAATTAATTTTTGTACATACTATATTTGATACTTAACTATTCAATAAATTTTATAACTTTTTATTTATATAAAATTATTCCAGAAATATAGAGCAAAAAAATGTGAAATATCTATTTGCTAAATTATATTTATCAAATTTATTTTATTATAAATACTATAATACTAAGTCAATAAAAATAATTGCAATTATAGATAGAAGTTAAAATTTATATATAACAGTAGTGGCATACCATTATTGTGACTATAGTCGTTTTCTATAATTATACTGCTATAGAATTAATCCAGAATTCATATACAGTCTAACAACTTTAGGAGTTGTGACATTATCTTTAATCATCATAATTATAATACATTACTATTACTAGATAACTTATATATAAATGTAAATTCAATATTATAAATAATAATTTTTATAATATTAGTGTCTAACTAGATCAATTCATTTAGTTAAATATTACTCCATTAATGTACTATAAACGTTTTACACATGTATTTTAATGTATTATTGTAGTTATATGTTCAGTATAGATATATAATACAAGTACTAATATGAACGTAGCAAAGGTTTACTATAATATCCCTTCTGATAAAGTTTTATATATATCAGCTTAGATACTATAGGCCGTAGTTTGGGACCTAATAGAAAGCTAATAATATCTTGTTTAAATATTTATATATAACTTACTCGCTCGCATTTTATACTATACATATTAATATATATCACTATCCTTTGGGTTAATAAACATTATTAAAAGTTACTATAAATATATATATATTTATGGATTAGAAAAATTCGGAGTGCACAATAGTATTCAAATTATCTATAATATCTCTCAATATATATATCACTTATTTAATATATGACATATATATATTGATTTTTATTTTATAATTATAGTTAATTCTGATATGACATATCAATATATTACACATATTCATCACTTACTATTCGAATTCCGTTTTTTATAATACACGTATAATAATATAATAATATCAAATGAATATATTAAAAATTAATCTATAATAACACTATAATATAATAATATACTATATTAATTCTCACCTAAATTTATAAGTTTAATGTATTATATAGTTTATATACCTCTATATATATATTTTACCTATTAAAATTTTAAAATAATAAATATTAAAGACTTACTATTATTTCTATTCATAATATATACATCTAGTGCTCTCTATACATCTTATAATCATATCTGATTTTATGGAATACTATCTCAAATCCTACCTACATAATACGTCTCATAGGTATTATTCTATATTATAATGTCCTTATTATCATATTTATTTATTAATGTTACTCTAGTTTCTATGTTATCTGAGTCCTTAATTACTACTAAATGTTATTCGATAACTTTTATAGCCTAAATTATTTCATTTAGTAATAAATGTTTATTTTATATAAGGTAATATTTACATATATCATTGATATCTATGCTAGATAGTATGGATTAATTATTTTTATAATTATAAGTTAATTTCAATCAGCTGCATCTTCTATTCTCTCTCTCTCTAAACTGACATATTATATAACATATAACCTTTTAATATTAATTTCTATTCATAATTATATTATCTACTTAATATATTTATAATTAATTACTATAATTATAAAACAATCTTTAAATATCATAAATACGTAAAATTTTCATACTTAACGACATAGCATGTTCTCAATATTATTTTTTCCTAAAAACATTCAATGCATAATGATCAGTTTTGTAATCACTTTTTCAATTATAATGTGTATTATCATATAGTTTCTATTCAGGCTTACTATACATTCTGTATTTAATTATACTTATACTCATATCGATATTATTAATTTACCATTATATTTATTACATCAATATATATTATTAAACGGAAGATAAATCATTAGTTATCATTTAATTAATTCGTTATTCCATTTTATAACATTTTTCTTTAAGTATTTTGTCTTTTTACAAGTTAAATCAATACTGTATTCTATATATGATCACCTTTTTGATAAAAAGTCTCCTTTAATATCCTCAAAAATAGAGTGTTATTATTATACACATCTGTAGTGCATCCATTACTCTCATTTATATGTTATTTTAATCACTATAGATGTTATATATATTATATACTCATTTCCCTCTATTTCGAAACTACTATAAGAAATTTATAATTTAGATTGACTTTTTGGAGTCTTACGTCATCAAAATACTTTTTGATATTTTTAAATGCTTGCTATTCTTCATCCACACTTACAACTCAATGTTATACTTCTTGACTTTTACTATATTTACAGCTATAATCCATATTAATTTTTCTTGCGCTACTAACATAGTACTTTTACTTCTATTTATGTGTTCATAGTAATTTTTGATTTATTCGATTTTCATATATGTTATCAACAAATATATTGTTATAACTATTATATATTTATTATATATATATATATATAAATAATAATAATAATATTGATAATATATATAATATTTTATATATAATATATAATATAATATATATTATATAATTAAATAATATAGTATAAATAAAATAATATACAAATACACCAAATATTTTTTAAATTTGTTAGTATATAATAATATAATATATATATATATATATATAATATTTTATTTTATATATATTTATATATTATATATATATATATATATATATTATATAAAGTCTTATATAGAAAGTCCACTGTTCTTTGCCCTTTTTGAGATCATTTCAGATCATAAGATATAATATTCGCACACGAGATTTGGAGGGAGGTGACGGATAATGGTGGGTAGTTGAAAATGATTTTTAAACTTACATTTTTAATAAATAATTTGTGATGAATTCATAAATTACTCTGCTTTGCAAAAAATTCTTGAAAGTTTTAGCTATGAAAAAAAGTTTGAATTTTAAACTTACACCTTTTAATCTACAAATTAACCTCATTGTAGCTTCTATTACAGTTATTTATTTACTTGTTGTATTATGACATTTAGAAAATTTAAAGAGGTATTAGTTCAATTAAGATTATTTTATAATTTATTGTTTTTCATAAGCTGACAAATATCTGAGAATTCAATTTGGAAACTGGAAGATTTCAAACCACACTCAGCACTAAAACAACTATAAAGGAAATTTGAAGTAGGTAAAACCTTTTTTCTTCACTCAATAGAAAAAAGGACAAATTTTAAATGAATTCACTAATATAATTTGTGAAAATTCTAAAAAAAATTACGATAACGTTTATTCGTTGTTCTGTATGATCTCTTTTATTAGTCTCGGGTGATTTTGTATTAATTTAATAAAATCAAATTTATTAATTTTAAATCTAATTAGACAATATTATTATATTTATTATTATACTTATTTGAAATAGCTTGAGACTAGTGATAATGGTAATTTTAGATAGCACTTTTTTGCAGGTTGACAAAGTTCCACGTGTCTCACAGAGAAACGAGTAGAATAAATAGGTAGGTTATTTTGAAACAAAATCACATTTAATTTTTGTTTTGTTTTTGTTTTGTTATTTTCAAAGCTCAACTCACCAAGAAGGGCTATCTCGTCCCTCCACAGCAGACCAATATACTGCCCATTCAAGCTATACACAAACCTCGTGCAAGAACACTGCCGTTCGGTAGTTCCCGTGGTACTCTCCAACATAAAATATAAAGTGTATTCAAAGGAACAAGGTTAAGCTAATATTTGCCCACATCGTTCTATGCTTTTAAACTATATATATAGTTATTTCAAATGGACATGTATATTTATTTAGATTTCGGACTTTTTGAATACATTCGGAAACGACATCGATATGTGTTACTTTTCTACCTATATTGAAAGAATCAATTCGGAGATGTGTAAATGGGACCAGCCCATGAATGAGATTGGTATCTGTTAAAAAAAATGAAATAAAAAAATACTTCATTTTAATTTTAAGCAGTACTCATACAGAACTATAAATAATTGTCAATATTTTCCAATTTTTGATGTTAAATATAAAAAAAAAAATTAAATCGAACACAGATTTTAATTACTATATAATAT
This sequence comes from Trachelipus rathkii, assembly GCA_015478945.1. Classification (NCBI taxonomy): domain Eukaryota; kingdom Metazoa; phylum Arthropoda; class Malacostraca; order Isopoda; family Trachelipodidae; genus Trachelipus; species Trachelipus rathkii. Next base: position 11,123 of record JABUQX010072699.1, read on the forward strand.
AATTATATAATTATATATATATATATATATTAAAGAATATAATTTAATTTATATTATATATATATTATTATTATATTATTAGATATATAATATTATTATAATATTTTTATTATTATATATATATATATATATATATTTTATAATAATATAATATAAATATAATTTATATTAGTATTAATTTATTCTTATTAGTTTATAATTATATAATTATATTATACTCGGTATTAACTATTTTAATAGGTAATTATTTTAATATATTATAATAAAAACTTCTGGTGAGCTCAGGGTTTTAGGGGTGTTGTGTTAGACAGAATATATATTGCTTACAATTTTAAAGAATTTAATTTATTATTGATATTTTATTATTATTATTAAATTATTATGTATTTATATTATTATTATTATTTATATCATTATTATTATTGATTATATATAATAAATATTATTATTATTAATTATGTTAACTAAGAAAAAATATATATATCTTTCACAATTCATTTCAACTTTATATTTTTTATTTGCCTCTACACTGTGCTTTATTCTGGGACAATTCTGTTAAATACACCTCCTTCACGAATAAATAATACAAACAAATGCACAAAGCGATATTAAAAACGTCTTTACTTGGTGTGAGAGAAGAGATTTGACAGTCAATACTACAACACATTATTATTCAATAATAGTAAAGAACTTAACCTATTTGTTCGATTTTACTTCAATCTATTTATTTCTTCAATCTATTATTTCTAGAAGAAATACACAAAAAATTTTCGTACTTATTAATCCTTCTTCATCTAAGCATCGCCTTGAGTACAAAAATGCTCAATACACTACAAATTTTACCTCACCTAAATAGTATAATATTTAGTTTATATATATTATTAATATATATACTATATAATTTATATATTTAATATATATATAATATATAATATATATATATATTTATTATATTAATATTATATATATATATATTATTATATACTTAATATATATTAATATATATATATATATATATATTATATATATATATTATAATGATATTTATATATACTATTAATATAATAATTATACTATCTCTACCTTATTATAAGTTGTATTTATTAAGCTCTATTACTCAATGGGTTTAAATATTTCTTATTGTAAACTTTTTATTTACACGAATAAAATTTCATTTATGATTATTTAGTTTTGGTAGCTAATCAATTACATAAATTCCGTGTTCTGTAAAACAAACGCGTCGTGTTTATGCGAGAAGTTAAATAGTAGATTACAATACTAAATGTGTTTTAGATTTGATAACAAACTATCTATTACATACAAAGATAATAAAGTATCATTCACTACTACAGTTTACCAAGTACATGCAAACGTACCAGCACACTCAACTAGTCAACGCAACATCTAACACATTTATTACACACACTCACACACACAATTACACAATTAATATTATAATTATTATCATATATAATACAACAGTAATCACTTTGACTCACTAACAAGAGTATTACGACACACAACACAACATATTAAACAAGAACACACACAGGTCTCACAACGAACACAACACTAAGGGCTCAACTCACACACACACATGTATATTATATTTAAAATAACCCGTCAGAGGGTCAAATATAAATAATTAAGATTTGTAAAGGTTGGTTAAACTGGAAATAAATATGCATCAATTATAGGAGTATCAGTAAGATTTATAATGAGGACCAGCAATAAAATAGACTCACAACCTTTTACGTTTGTATCGTGAAATGTTCATAATATAAACTTTATATATTATAATTAATTTATACGCATAATTTATATAATAATGATATATGATAAATGAATAAAGAGTATATCATTGGCGTGGATACTCCTTTTCTGGGCCCTTCGTCAGCCCATAAGCTTATAAAAGTGCTAATAGTACAGTCGAATATAAGGCCAAATTCATGTTATTATAGTCAGTTTAAGATATTTGATGTAGTCTAACAGTTAAGAGTTCGTAGAACAAAGATCGAAGATTATTAGGCGAAATATCTGAAATCAAGTAATATTATAGATTATTTATAAATATTCCTATATAAGAAGAATTTCCTTGTAAGTATATAGGTAAGATTTAGTCATATACTTTTTGAGCTACTTCACGCCCCTATATGTATATATTAATATATATACATTGCTGATCTGTTTAGACTACAAGTGTCTGTGAATTTGTCTCATAGTGTTTTATTATTTATTAAACCTTTATGGTTATTATAAAAGGACTATAACTATATATATTAATATATATATATATATATATATTATATAATTATATATATATTATATATAATATTATATATTATATAATATTAATAATATCTCAATATATATTATATATTATATATATAATATTATATATATATATATTATATTTAATAATTAACTCTCTTTTCCTTTCTCGTCTGCAAGGTGTAGAGTGAACGTGCTGAGACATATAATATTGATATCCGATACACAACAGCTCACAATAAGAAGACCGAGATTTATCCACTAAAATGCGGAAGATAATAGGGGAGACTGAATTGAAAATCTATACGACATATTCTATATTTCTTATATTAAAATAACTCATCCTCTTCAGAGAAAGCGAGCAGCACAGGTGTATGACACAGTTTTTAGTTCTGTCTGTAAGTTTATTTGTTGTACACAAATTTTCTTTGTTCAACTTGTCATCAGTTTTTAATCGGGGTATTTAGGATTATATAATTGTCATACCTCTGAAACATTTAATCCTTTATTCCACTGCTTAATGTTCCAATCTGGTAAGCACAAGTAGTAATTTAATAGGTTTATCATTTGTTCTCTTTTGGAGTGTTTTAGTCTTCGATTTACAGCTAGTTATCGATGGTGTCAGTTTAACTAATATTAATTTGTTTAATTTTGATTTACTTATATGGATCACAACATTTATTGACTGTAATTTATCGATTTTATTTTAACCATTTAAAAGAATTAAAATGTCTCTAATAACTGTTTGCAAAATTATTATTATCAATTGATTAGGATAGATCGATGTTATGGTTTTCTCTGGGTTTTTATAATCAAAAAATAAATGATTTAACTTGCGTAGTCTGATATATTATATATAAGTTCTCGCACTGATATAAGCATTGAAGTTCTATGAATGGACCGTGAATCTTGCTTAAATTTTGGGAGGAATTTAACTATGTATATTCTTAAGGTTATAATTACAAGACTGAAATTATTATCTTTCCTTAATTAAAACTTCAAATTTAGGGAACTTTTTCCTTCTACTTTCGGAATCTCATCGATATTATCTAAATTTAAACTCATTTTCTCTTTTTTCGGTATCCGACTATAGTTGATGGTTTATTATGCAAATATATACCACTACGTATCACTGGTCGTACTCTACGGATGGGACTTGAAAGCATAGAGGATTGTAAACATTATATGACTATATTTAAACTTTTATTAAGAACCTTGGAGTCTAAATTACTCATAATCTATTAATATAAAAAAGCTCAGTGACATATAACAAAATTTTATATAGATTTACTCTTGTATGAAATAAAGCTGTGAATTACATATTATTATAATATAATATTTATAGATATATATTTAATTTAGTCAATATCTTACTATATATTATAATATTATATATATTTATAATTATATTAATATATTATATATATATTTACTATATATTATATATATAATTATTTATATAATATATTTATTATTCTTTTAATATATAATATTATATATTATAATATTAATTTATATATATATAATATATTCTATATATATATATATATTATATATAATATAACTTATAATATTTCAGTAGCAACGAGGCACTGATTACATTTACCTTAGTAGTAATATATTAGGAGACTATGAATCGGTATAAGTGAGTATTTCTCAAATAATTGATACTATATAAGAAATATGTGTCATAGTTATTAAAGACTAATTATACTTTGTATACTGACGCTCCTTCCTTTTTATTAAGTAAATATTTTATCTTATTGTGATATTTATCATAATATATTAAAATTAATAAGATTATTTATGATAGAATTAATCTAATATATATATAACAATATAGTTTTATATTTGATATGTTTTATTTATAAAGCTACATTATACATTAGCTTGATATTAGCGATTATTAAAGTTATATATAGTATTATAAAATAATAAGGATACCTAGTATATATTAATAGCGGATACTTATCCTTTTGTAAATTAATATATTAAGTATATAATTATTATATACGTGAATATATATATAATATATATATCCGGTGTTAGGTGTATATAAATATTAATCCTACCCTAATTAGTCTATACAAAAATAATACACTATGTGTGTTAGTCTATAGGTATGAGTTAACTTAATAGGACATTTCAGAATGCGCTTGCTGTGTCGATTTCTGAATTTACGGCTATTTAGCATACCATCTTCTCTGCCTATTATCAAATTATCATTTGGTATGCTGTTTTAGTCACGGTGTGTTACTCGACTATATGCAACCGAAGCTCTCGAGCTCACTGTTAATATTCACCATAGAGTGGCGTAATGTCTAGTTGCAAAGCAGATAATTATGGACACGCTATGCCTCAGTCTCATTTTTCATTACTTTTAATGAACTTTAATAGTATTGAGCTCAATACACATATATTCATTTTGGTTAAGATTTTAAGTGTATTGGAGCACTTAGCTAACGAGAGTAAGTTGGTCGATTTTCCTATTTCTTGTTCTACCGTCTAGGTAGATGTAGCTTGTTGTTTTGTTGCTCAGACCTTCAGAGTAGAGGAGTCTGTGTAGTTTATTCATTATTATAACCCGGCTGATTTGCAATTTCCTTATCCTACTCAATTAATGCATATCTCTAGCTCTTAGGGGTGAGTTTAAAAGTAGTTTCGATAACACTTACCTTTATGGAAAATTACAATTATTATATAAATACTTAGTATTTAAACAGCTGGCGACTTGACTAACCGAGATTTCTTATGAGTAATTATCTAAGATCGAATTATAACCTCACTGAAAGCACAATCTTCATAGTGGAAGTTGCCAAACTCTGGTTGAAAAAGTTTTTTGTCATATATATATCGTAATAGATAATTTGTATGGCAATATACACTGATGAGGTATAATTCTTATTATATCTGAGCAGCATAACAAAGTAGTCGCTTAGAAATTATAGAGCTGATCTATATAATATAATATATATAATTGTAATAAAGATAGTGAATAAAATAAAATATATGCGGAATTTGTAATAACTACTATGGTTAGATATATTATTAACACGCATGTATGGGTAGCTTTGACTTTATGTGTAAAGCTTGCTAGAGATGAAAGATTTATGTACAGTTTCAACTCATTTATACGCAGTATATATTTGTCCATCTCTCCCAGTCTCCAACGCTGTATAGTTGCACGGATGCTGGCTTATATCAGTTTATTTATATCTTCGCTTATTTAATCCCTCATCTAACGCTGCTGCAATGCCCTTTCTATTTAACTGAGGCATGACTTGGATTTATGTAATGACCACTGACAAAATAGTGAATTATGTACAGACCTACGAAGCCAGATCCGTACCTTTGCTACTGTATATTAATAGCCATATTACTTTCTAACCCCTCATTCTACATAAATATGTTGTTTAAAAAATTATTAAAAATAATCTAATACCTCACGTGCAATTATCTCTAATGCGACCTCAGTACCTAGTTAGCTCTAATATCAGTAACTTACTCATGACCGTAGAAAGGGTCGTAAATGAGGGACGGTGAAAATGTATGTAGTGCCTAGGAAGGTTACAGTTTTTGACTATATATATATATTACCCCCATGCGCGGAGTTTCTGAGTCACAGTAATATACTTATATAGCTATCGAGAGCTAGGACTAAATCCTATTTATTGTTGATGGCTACTGTGGTTCAGCATAGCTGAAAATTAGTTTCACTGCGATATGTGGTTAGAGGAATATCTGTGATACGTAAGTACTAAAATTTTATATTCGGATATTTTTTACAGTATAAATATCGTTAGTTTTTGATTTCTTCTAAATTCATTGGAGAGGAAAGCACTACATGAGATATGCAATTGAGGTATATCTAGTGTGTTCATATCCATGGGGGAGAAGTGGTGTTTTGGTGCTGTGTGGGGTTATAAATAGACGTATTTTTCTAATAATAATTTATATACTATTTACGAGCTATTTGGGGGAGTTGGAAAATGCAGTTATGTATTAGATATGCATTATCACGAAGTATTGGTTCTATTATTGACGTATATGAGTGGCGTGACGCTTTACTTCTTTTATGTTTTACGTGTTTTATACTACCCACTATTCAGTTTTATTATAGCTAATATATATATATTATAAATATATATAACATAACATGAAAATAATCTCAATCTTGTTATATACAAGAAATTATATAAACTTTCCGATATTTTTGATTTCCAATATTATGATTTCGATTTTTAGCACATAATTTCGCCAGCTATTCGATATTGAATACAACTTAAATATTTAAATTTTACATTGTTTTACAAGTAAGCGTCGTATACAGATCAAAATCATTATTAATGTTACAATATAAGATTCGCATTATAATATTTACAATGTTTTAACTGATTACTCCTTTTTTAAATAAATATAATAATTTTAAAGAGATTTTCGTGATTTGAAGAATTTTAAAAACATATATTAATATAGTATTATATATATATATATTATATATATATATATATATATATATACTATATAATAAATTTTTATATTATATCTATAATATTATAATATATATACTATGATATATATATATATATATATATATATATTTATATAATATTCTTTATCTATATTATCAGTGGGCGTGCGTGGCTTAGGTCATGTGAAGCTTATTCCAGCATAAATAAATCAGTATATTACTGTATTAAATATATATTATATATTAGGTATACTGAATAATATAGAATAAGTATCTACTAATATACGTTTCTCAGGGATAATATATATTATATATTATATAATATATAACATCAATAATATATCTATAATATAATATATAGGATATTTATATATATAAAGTAAAAGAAAAAATTAGTTTTGTTATTAGCTTACTGTTAATATATATTTTAAATTTTTATTTATAAATAAGACAAATTTTAGTTTGATTAAAAACTCGATGAAAATATCTGTTTCATAAAAACTTGAAAATTCGTCTCATCAGGAGATAAGAGCTAAGTTTTTTAAAAGACTATTGATTTCAGAGTAACTTCGGATTTTAAATTATTTTTGATTCATCAGATAAATACTTAACACTCACACACATTAATGATTTTTGTGATGTTCTTCTATAAAATTTTGCATTTAATTTTTAATTATTAAAATATAGCATATAATTATTAAAATTGGATTTGCTTGCAATATAAAACTTCTTCGATAAAATTCTTCTTCACATCAGTGACGTCATGTACGCGACTACGTGAAAGGAGTTAAAGACATCAAAAGTTTTCCCTTAGAGAGTTTGATTTTAATATACGAAATGGTTGGTATTTTCCTCACGTAAATTTGAAATTTTTTAAGTAAGAATTATTTTTTCAAAATTTTGTTGTTTTTTAATAAAATTTCGCATAATTTTAGTACTGGAAATGCCTTTTGGAATAGGAATGGCTAATTTATTGATCTTAATTTAAAAAAAAAAAAAAAAAAAAGGGTAATTCCAGCGGGGAAAGAGAATATTGGAAAAATAAAGCAGATGCCTATGCCGTTTTTCTTATCCACTAAGAATTAGAAGTCTCAAAATTAGCGACCAAAGCTGAAGGACAAAATGAGCCACAAAGAAAGTCAATCTAGACGAAATGTACAAATTTCAAAAGCAGTCTATTTAACTGTCCCAGGTTAGAGTTTCACCCACTTATTTTTTAACGAGAGTTAAGAATTTTTTTTTTCAACATGGCTGTCCTGAAGCCCTCCCAATCGTTTAGGAACAAACAATCCTACCACACTCAGCAGAGAAATGCATGGAGACAATCCGCTACTCCACAGCAGCAAGCCCAAGCATGTTACCGATGTGAGAGGTACATGCACTCCATGCCAGAATGCCTTTTCGATGCTTATTGCCGCCACTGCAACCAAACACACAGACCGAATTCAAAGGATAATTGCAAGAATTCCAAGTGGAATCCAAATGATAGGAACGCATACAAAAAGAATGCACCTACCACTCCAGCTATTAAGCAGGCGATTCTGAGCAACTCTTGACTTGGTTCAGGAATTTTAAGGCCGTAATTATTCTGGTGTACGATCAAGAGTTCCCCACCAAGTTTAGCAATCGCAAAATAATTAAAGCGTTAGGTAAAAGACTCCATATAATCAACAACGAGCTTCCTTTACCCGAATGACGCAACCGCATGAAGAAGAGAATGAGGTCCCAACATATTTTACAAAAAAACTTCTAGACGAGAGAGGTTGAGCCCCCCCAGACTGACCCTCTCCAACGTCGCTTCTCTTTTCCCCGGGGAGATGGTTACGCTGGCAATTTTCTTCATTGGATATCCAATGTTCGCATCTCTCCATCGGATTATACTACTACCGGAAACGATCCAGTAGAGAGTATAATCCGTGGTTGTTTCAAAGATAACATTGAAGCAACCACGAATAAAAATGTAAATTGTAATTTACGTGACTGTTTCAATGTTGACATTAAAACAACCACGTTTAATAATAATAGGTTTAATATTAATAATGGTAACAATAATAATGATTTTGATGAAGGCAAGCATTTTACCACAGTAAACATTAGCATGTGTCTCTTAAATCATTCTTTACATGCACCTTCACTCACCTCAACCTTGCAACACCCCCCCCCCCTTCTATGCATGCTCAAATAACACTCTCTATCCTATATTGGAAACTCTCTCAATCCTTTCTTCCCTATACAGCTATACCATCGCTAAACTCTCATCTAATGACTAATACTACTTCTACGCATGCCCAACTACCATCTTCTATCCCAGCATCCCCTCAAGCAATTCTCTCAATCCCTTCCTTCCAATGTCGTTGTCTCCCTCTCACCTCGTAGATAATACGTCTTCGCATAATCTAACTACATTCTCTACTCCCCACGCTATAAACTCTTTCAATTCATTTCTTCCGACACCATAGTTTACCCCAATCAGGGCAGATAGAACTACTTATATGCAAGCACAACCAATATCTTTTATCTCTGAAACTTTCACTATGAAGTCTCTCAACCCCTTTCTTCCTCCAACTTCTCTTAACCCCCACCAAGTACCAGTCACTCCCTCAATGCATGAACTACAAGCATCTGCTGTCCCCACCCACCTTAATATGATTTACGCGAATCCCTCGCCCTCTACCCCTATGATGCAATCCAACCTGGGTAGTACTTACGACCCTATAAACATTTTACCAGCACCTTCTACTCTTGTTGAGGAAAGCACTATCTTTTCCAATCCTTTTTTCTCATTTAGCAACTCAACCCCAGATTTGATAAACATCTCTAGTGCTATTCATGAGAGCCCACCCCAAACTCCCCAAACTTTTTCCCAAACCTCTCAACCTATTGAGATTTCACCGCCGGAATTAACACTTTCTTCCGCTTTCACAAATGTTAGTCAAATTTTACTCACTCACTCACACGAATCTTTTCCTTTAATTGGACCAGCATACTTTCTAGAAACAAGTACAGATTTTGAGAACAACGTCCTACACAACAAACAATGCCTTCTAGATAGCGGGAGCAATTCTAGCCTTTGCCGCCTTTCCTTTATAATAGAAATGCAAAATATATTTAACATTGACATTCCAATAAAACACTTCCCCATTACACTAAAATCTATTACTGGTTCTAAATTTCAGCAACATGGTACGATAATCTTAAACATGAACTTAAAAGGTGAAATCATTCTAATTAATTTCATTGTTATCACTGATGATCTTTGTGGATTTACTTCCCTTTTCTATTAGGTACTAATTTCCTTAAAAATCCTAAAATAAATTTCCTAACGCACGAGTATAGCATTTAATAAACACTAACACTCAAGATGTTTCTATACCTCTAACACACCAATATCCCAACAATAAGAATATACCAAGCGCACACTTAAACCTCCCAGTAACACTACCATTATACTCAAATGAAATACTCACAACTAATGATCTTTTAATAGACACAGACACTTACTACAACCTGTCTATTATAAACGATACGGAATTAACCCCTTATTCAAAAACCACTCTCTCCGTACAGGCATCTTCGCCAGCACACACATCCCCTCCTGATAACATCATTCTTAACACAGAGAAAACATATATCAGCAGCTTCCATTTTGCAGGAAGCGTCTTAAGCTATGCCACAGAAGGCAAATTCTTATTGATATTATAAATATGAGCGCGACTTCACACACACTCCTTAAAAACACTTTTATTTCCAGGGCTAATCCCATCATAGTTCTCGACGAACCGCTACAGACTTTGCATGTAAATTTAGCCACTTCCTCAAAAGGTTTAACTAATAATCAGCTTCGCAACACATTCAAGACACTCATACAAGAGTCATTAAAAGACAGAGAAGATGAGTGCGCGATCTTACAAAACCCAGACCAATTAGAAGAGTTACTCGACATATTAATGGAGTACAAAGACGTCATAGCCCTCGAGAATGATGACGTTCCTGTCTGTTCCCTGAAGAAATTCTCTATAACACTGAAAGAAAACACTCCAAATGTATTATATAGGCCTCAGTATCGCTTGCCTCATAAATACCTAACTCAAATTGATGAATGAGTCAAAACCTCGCAACAAAAGGGTTACATAAGACTAATAAGTATTCCCCATTCCAGCCCCCTGCTGGTCATTCCGAAGAAGAATTCTGCCACCCCTAGGGTCGTGGCAGATTATAGGCATATAAATGCCCATACAGTCCTCGATCGCTTCCCTTTACCCTGCGTAGGTGACATTTTGGCCACTTTAGGGAAAAGTCGCATATTTACATCGCTTGACATATTGGACGCCTACCACTGCCTGAGATTAGGGACGAAGAATACAAACCCCTATAACTAGCTTTATCGCACCACCTCGTGCAGTATGTACCAACGAGACTAAACGTCGGACTCTCAAATGCCCCTCCTATCTTTGCCCGCACGATGGAGATGGCTTTATCCCATCTCCTAGGCAATGCCTGCCGAGTATTTTTGGACGACGTTCTAATACTCGGTGAAACACTTGAGGCACACATGGATAATTTGAAAAAGGTTTTCGAATCCTTTCGCAAAAAAAATGCGTATCAAGCTTGCCAAGTACAAATTCCTCAGAAACAGCCTCCTCTTTTAGACTTTAAAATTTCTTCTGAGGGTATCTCTCCCGACCCAGCAAAACTACAGACATTAGCTACATTCAAACCCCCCACAAATGTAGCTGAGACAAGGTCTTTGCTCGGTTTTCTAAATTATTTTAACCACCTAATACAATCATATTCATCAACTGCAAAACCTATAACAAAATTGCTGCGCAAAAATGCGGAATTTTTTGGGGTCCCGAGCAGCAGCAGGCTTTTCTCACACTAAAGGACAAGCTACTGCTACAACCTCAGCTGAAATATCCAGACTATTCAAAGGAGTTTTTCATTAATACAGATGCTTCCACTTTAGGCCTGGGAGCAGTCCTATTTCAACTAAATGACAATGGAAAAGAAAAGCCATTAGCATTCATCTCGAGAGCGCTTTCTCAATCCGAAGCTAATTACAAAACCGTAGAGCAGGAAGCTCTGGCAATTGTGTTCGCTTTTCAGAAGTTTAAAAATACTGTCTTTGGTTACCCGATAACCATTATAACTGACAACCAACCCCTAATCCATTTGATACGACATAAACAGCTCACGGGTAGGCTGGAACGCTGGAACCTGTTCATCGCTCATTTTAACCCAACGATCATCTACAAACAAGGCAAATTAAACATTATTCCAGACTACCTCAGTCGCAATCCACCAACATGCTCAAACTCTTTTGCACAAAACACTGTTTTACTCACAGCTTCCATACCTCTCACTAAAGAAAACATCGAAAACGAACAAAAGATGTGTCCACGCCTAAAAATACTTTACAGTTTTGCCAAACCTATGATTTCCCAAACAAACCTTTGTTTTCTCAGGACACTCTAGCAGATACATACCCACATGTTCTAATAAATGAAATCTTTCACTTCGCTACCCATAACGGAAAATTCCTTTTACAAGTCCCAGACACGATTATCCATACCATCATGGAACACTTACAAGAGTCCCTTGCCGCTGGACATTACGGTGCAAAGCGAACCGAGTTGAAATTTCGGGAGAAATGCATTTTTCCTAAATTACACAAACTTGTTCATGAAAAGTAAAGGGTAACACTCCCAAAAACGCCCCCATCAAAGCAAACACTTTGCCGTATGAACCATTTTCACGCATGCACTTAGAAATGCTAGGACCTCTACCTCAATATAAAATTACACAGTGTAAATACATTCTTTGCATGAAAGATTCACTTACACGTTATGTTGAGGTTTTCCCTTTAAAACAACACATTGCAAAGAACATTGCACAAGCCATCCTAGAGAGAATAATCTGTAGACATTCAACCCCCGAGGTGATCCTTTAGGATCGAGCCCCAGAACTAACTTCCACACTTTTCAAAGAAATATGCACCCAATGGCGTATCAATTCAGTAAACATAGTCGTTCGACACCCTCAGTCAAACTCCCTGGTTGAAAAATTAAACCACAATATACGCAATTATTTAAGACACTCTGTCAACAACAATCATAATGACTGGGGTCAATACATTCCTTACATCAAAACCGCTATAAACTCCACTTACAACGCTTCATTTGGCACATCCCCACACTTTCTTTTGTACACATACAATAAACATCTTCCCAACTACACTTCCCCTTTTACCACCACATACCTCCACGTAAAAACATAAACGACTACGTTGATGAGTTGACAGAAAGAGCTCACTTGATTTGAAATCAAGCCAGAGAACATTTGCAGGCTACAACAAAAAAACAATTTCTCCGACACATCCCAAAATCTTCCCTAACACAAATAAAAATAGGCGACTTAGTCCACATATTGGACGTTAAAAAGCCAAAATAATCCCCAAAATTTTTTCGAAATGGGCTGGACCATTTCAAGTCCCACAATTAGTCCCACATAACAAATTGCTACTCCAATGTCTCAACACAAGTAAAACTTTCATTGTGCATAGAGACAACATCAAAATAGCAAAAGTAAAAGCCCAACCACAACCCCTTACACCCACACATTCCCAAGGCGACCTACCTTCCAGAAAACAAAATTCTCCCAAACGATTAAACCACTTGACTGTTCCCCAACCACAAAAACCCCTACCTAACATTCCACACACTATTTACTTACCACAAAACTCATTATTCCCAGCGCAACCCCCTGAGCAACCTCAGATTATGCAACCACCATCCCCTACAACACCAGTGCATATACCAACTCTCCACAGACAGAATTTACAACGCCGACAACTATTTCCACATGACGAAACTGATTCCCCCGAACCCACCTCTCATGCCCATCTAAAACCACCCTTTCCCAATTTCCAAATCTCACTCCCACCATTGAGAATGTCGCCTCTTCAAAGGCTTACAGCAACTCCACCACTACTCTCTCGAGCTTCTTTTCTAGATCCACCAACCCCACCTCCTAGTGCTTCTTTTCAAGAAGCCGAATCACCACTTCAACCCACAGCCACAGCAGAACTCTCACCCCACCCCCCCTGACACAAGGGTAAACGATCCATCTTATAGACCTTCGTTGTCATTTAGAAACCCAAATATACCACATCCAATGCAGTTGCGTACCAGAGAACAGAGAACAGCCAGCAACTATTATGAGAGGTCAAAGAGAATATCTCTTACCTCCCCAGCAAACAATCCCCTCAGGAAGAGGTCATCCACCACCAAGACCTCCACCATCTTAAAACAAAATCATACATAAATCTTTTCCTTGTTTTTTTTCTCTTATTTTTCTTTTCACCACCCAGGGGAACATCACATATTAAAGAAAATATGTGAAAAACAATAACATCTTGGAAACAACACCTCAAAGATGTTATTTACCAGAAACTGTTTGCACAGCTCTAAGAAAATCAAATTTAAAATTTTAAAAAAATTGAGAAACATTAAAATACACTTGTAGTCAGTTTCTTTCCTCTAACATTTGCAATTAGTCATTTTCTAGATACTTCTGTTTTATTCCTAAGCCAGTCCAAACACTAGACGATAAAAATTACATTTTAGCTTCAATTCTTTCACGTGCAAGCAACACCCATTGCCAATACTCTATCTATCCAGACAATCATCCCTATCTCATGAAAGCGGGAAATCAGACTCTCATTTCTTTCTCTTCTATACCTGTAGCCTCTATCTCCTGTCCACAACGGTAACCCTTTTTAACTTCAAATAACCTCTTTAGCATTCCTCATGGCTGCAATTTTGTTTCTGAAGGGTATATTTACAAGTACCCCACTCAATCCTCAATACATACAAATTGGCCTTCACATAACTTAAATCTCCCGAAATACACAAATAACCCACACGAATTCACCCCTAGCATTTTTTCCTTTAGATCCACATTGCATCTAAAACCCAAGTCAATACATTGGGACTCCTCTCTAAATGATTTAAATCAAACTACACAGACACAACAAATACTTAGCATTCACGCGATTACCCTTTCAGGATCATCCATTCTTTTAGTTCTTACTAGCATAATTGCACTTCTTATTATTTACCGAGCGTTTCGAACTATTTCCGGAAATACGATAACCACTTCAGCATATATCACTTCCTATGACTCATCTCCCTACTACATCTCCCATCCAATATACTGTAGTACACAGGGCTTCTCAACGAACCCTAAACTAAGCCCTATATTATACCCTAACCTTGAACATGTTTACAACGATCCTAACACACCTGAATAATTTTAACATTTTTTTTCTTCTTTTTTTTATGGGAAGCCATAATCTTTGAGATTATAATAAATACATAATTATATCTCAAACATCAAAAAAGATACCAAGATATCTCCAGTTATTTATATTTTCATTTCATTTTCTGTAAACCTAAAATCCTCCATTTTTTACCTTATTAATCTCTTCTTTTTTTTCAAATCTTAGAATATATAATTAAAATTTTTTGAAAATACTGAGTCCTTTTTATCTAGCAAACAAAGTTTTGTTTTCTCAAACTTTAATTAATTTCATTAAACCTAAAACCACTATCTGCCCATTTAACACCCTACATTGCCCCCTCCCTCACTGTCATCTTCTTATATAATGCAACTGAAACTGGTTCAAAAACAATTATTTGACTGCTTCGAAAATAACCGTTTCTCTCTTTTGGTAATTATACTAATAGTTTTCCATTTTTTGTATGATGTAAAAGTGCCAGAAAAAGTTCTTCTATTGAAGAGAAATAATTTTTATTATTATTATTATTATTATTATTATTATTATTATTATTATTATTATTATTATTATTATTATTATTATTATTATTATTATTATTATTATTATTATTAATTTTTATTATTATTTATTCTGAATATTCAGTCCTTGGTTATTAATTTTTTTATTAATTTTATTTTGACTAATTTTTATTATTAATTTTTATATTATTTTTATTATTTAATTTATATTTTTTATTTTATTATCGTATTATTATTATTATATATTATTATTTTTTATTTTATTTTACTATTATTATTCGTTGAATCATGTATTATTATTATTTATTATTACTTATTATTATTATTATTATATTATTATTATTATTATTTTATATTTTTATTATTATTATTAGTTATTATTATTATTATTATTATTATTATTATTATTTATTATTATTATTATTATTATTATTATTATTATTATTATTATTATTATTATTATTATTATTATTATTATCTATTATTATTATTCTTCTTCTTCTTCTTCTTCTTCTTCCTTCTTTTTTCTCCTTCTTCTTCTTCTTTCTCTTCTTCTTCTTTCTTCTTTTCTTCTTCTTCTTCTTTTCTTTCTTCTTCTTCTTCTTTCTTCATTTTCTTTTTCCTCTTCTCTCTTCTTCTTCTTCCATATTTCTATTTCCTATCTTCTTATTCTTATTCTTATTCCTTTTATTATTATTATATTATATTTATTATTATTATTATTAATTATTATTATTCATTATTATTTATTATTATCTATTATACTTATTCTTATTATTATTTATTATTATTATTATTAAATTATTATTATTTATTATTATTATTATATTATTATTATTATTATTTTATTATTATTATTATTCATTGATTATTTCAATTAATATTATCGATTCTTCCGATTAATTACGATACATGATTTCAATTGATTTATTATCTATTTATGTTATTACTTATTTTTAGTATAATTACTCTCTTACATTATTATTATTATAATTATTATTATTATTATTATTATTATTATTATTATTATTATTATTATTATTATTATTATTATTATTATTATTATTATTATTATTATTATATATTATTTATTATTATTTTTATTTTTATTATTATTTTTATTTTTTATTATTATTATTTTTATTATTATTATTTTTATTTATATTATTATTATTATTATTAAATATTATTTTATTATTATTTCTTTTGAATACTCTTTCTAAGTAATTAAATTCATTTAAAAATAATATAAAGTAATTATTTTTACTTTTATTATTATATTATTATTATTATTACAATTATATTTATTATTTATTTTATTATATTTTATTATATATTATTATTATTATTATTATTAATATATTATATAGTTATTTATTATTATTATTATTATATTATTATATTATAATTAAAACTTGTTATCAAAATTTGTCATTTTGTTAGTTCTATTTTCACTTCATTTAAAAATCGTTTGCAATCAACTGAATTAATTCTTCAATTAAATAATGTTTTGTTAAATACTAATTGCATTATAAATTTTATTTTTTTTAAATTATGCAATGTCAAAGTTTGTAATTTTTTTTATTTTTAAATCGTCTGGATAACTTGCAATCAACGATACTATTGTGGCATCGATTTATTTATGCTTTTCTTAGCCTCCTAATTTTGGGGCACATACATTTATGAACATAATATCATTTATTAACTATGTATAATTTTTTACATTACTTTATTTGTTATATTTCTCTTTAGGCTGTATAATTTTTTTTTATTATTTAATTGTTATGGTTTTTCCTTAACCTTCTTTGCTCGAGAATTATTCGGAATTCCTTCGAGAAATTGTAGAAAATAAAGCAGATTGCAGCTATGCCGTTTTTCTTATTCCATGAGAATTAGAAGTCTCTAAATTATAGTATATATATATCTATATTATATATATATATATTATATATATATATATATATACTATATATATTATATTATATATATATATATATATACATAAATATATTATTATATAATATATATATAATATATATACTATATATATATATATTAATTATTACTATATATATATATATTATATATATATATTAATTAGTAATATAATATATTATTTATTATAATTACTTATATATATATTTATATATATTTATATATTATATAGTATATATATATATATATTAATATATATATATAATATACTTATTTATAGATATAGATATAGAATGATATAGATATAGATATAGAATAGATAGATAGATAGATAGATAGATAATATATATATATATATTATTATTTATATACTATATACTACTATATATATATATTATATATATATATATAAATATATAATATAATTATATATATATTATATTTATATATATATATATCATATTAGGTTAGGAGTAGAGTAGGTCACTTTTGGACAAATTATTACATAAGCATTATTTCCACCAAATAGTGGTCATTCATTTTTTTTTTCAAAGGTCGCATCAAGTAAGAGGAATCTTCAAAGAAGAATGAACATAGATGCAGCTTTTCTGACTGATTTACGAGGCAGACATTGACTCGCTCTGAAAAACTTTGGTTCAAATAAACATTGTTTTTCATAGTATGTCACAGTATGTCATGCTTTGTTTCTAAATGAAAGTATATATATATATCATATATATATACTTATATATATAAATATATATATATATATATATATATATATATATTATAATATATATATATAGTATATTATATATATATATATATATATATATTATAATATATATATATATTATATACTGTACAAAAGCGACGGAGTCGCATGGCAAGGTCGCGGGTCGAATCCTCGTACCTCGGATCCTAGGTAGAAATTACCTAGAAAGTTCCCCTCCTTGAATATGGGGCTATCCCGTGAGGTGTGAATTTTAAATTAAAAAAAAAATATATAATATATATATATATTATAGATATATATATAAGTATATATTTATATATTATGTATATATATAATATTATTATATATATATATATATAAACATATATATATAGTATATATTCAATATAATATATAGTATATTATATATACTATATATATATATATATAATATATATATATATAATAGTAAACGTAAGTGTTGGCAACAGAATTATCCAGGATTTAAAATTCCATCTCGTTGTTAAAGCATAATGTTCGTTTTCAAGAAAATATTTTTATTTAATAAAAACAACATTACCTTTGTAAAATTCGCAAAAAAGTTTTAAGCAAGAAAAGATATCCTGTCTTCCAGCTTGAAATTATTTATTTTATTCATTTTCATTATTATTTTATATTATTATTATTATTATTATTTTTATGTATTCGATTATTATTATTTATTATTATTATTTATTTTATTATTATTATTATATTATTTATTATTATTATTTTATTATTATTATTTATTATATTTTATTATTAATTATTATAATTATTATTATTTATTAATTATTAATTGACTATTATTATTATGTTTATTATTATTATTATTATTATTAGTTATTATTATTAGTTCATTATATTATTATATTATTATTATTATTAGTTATATTATTATATTATTTATTATTTATTTTATTATTTTATTATGCTATATTAGTATTTATTATTATTATTATTAATTATTATTATTATTATTATTATTATTATTATTATTATGTATATATTATTATTTATATATAGATATAGTGTATTATATATATATATATAATATAGTATATATATTATATATATATATATAATATATACATATTAATACTATATATATATTATATAGTTTATATATATAATATAGTTATATATTATATATATATTATATATAAGGGCAAAGTTCTATTACTGACAAATCTTTCTGGCCTCTTTGCCAAAAACATCTATAACAAATTCTGGTAAATCTGCCTTTCCTCCTCTTATTCGATCTGACTGTTCTGTTTGCTACTTCTCCAACTGAAAAGGCCAATCTCTTCGGCCTCCTATTTTCCTGCTAAGCTCAACCGTTGGAACAATTCTGGCATTCCTCCTCCCCCACCTTCTCCTCTCAGGTGTCTATGTCTTTGACCTGGGATTACATTTTGATTCGGGTGCATAGGGCTGCCTGAGATCTTTGAAGCGTTAGGAAGGCGGGGGGCCCGGATGCATTCCTCCCGGGTTTTGAGCGAGTGTGCTTCCGAGCTGGCCCCCCCTCGTTCAACTACATTCTCGATGTCTCAATACTAGCGTTTCCCTCAGTGTTGGAAGCACGCACATGTCCAACCGTATTCCCGAAAAAAGGAAGCCGCTCTGATCCTCTCTATATCGCCCCTAAGCTCTACCTCGTTGTATTCGTATCTTGAGATCTTTGAAACCCTGTTTTAACTTCTCACTTCTTAGACCCATCATGGAATCGTCATTCTCTTCGTTCCGTACCGCCAGTACGGCTTTTCAGCGTTCGAGGTCTACTGGTGGATATACTTTCCTATTTAACGATTTATGTTTTCCGCATTTAGGAACTACGGGGAGACTCTCGGGGGTGGCGGTTGACATATCCAAAGCATTTGACCGGGTTTAGCACGCTTCACTGCTCTCCAAGCTTCCCCTCCTTTGGGTTTCCTCCTTCTCTTTGCTTACTTGTCTAGCTTTCTTTTCAAGTCGCTCAATATCGCTCTGGTTGATGGAGCGAACACCCTCTTTCTTCTTTTCTATGTAATACGTGGTGTTCCCTCAGGGTTCTTGTCTTATCTCTTTCCTTATCTTTGCTGTATCAATAATTGAATCTTTGCCTCTTGACAACTTAAATCTAATTCCAACTCATATGCCGATGTACTCGACCCTTCATTCTTCAATCATTTTCAATTCGGCTCCCTCTTTACTTCTAATTCCTCTCGTTTTTAATCGTTTCAGATTTTTCTATTCTGCGCTGATCGCATTTAGTAATTTCCGATTTGGGATCGTCTCAACCCTTGGTGGAAATTCAATTCTTTTAAAAAACTCAACTTTTACAAACTCCCTCCTAAAACACCTTCTAACTACCTATCTCTTTCGACGGGTTTCTCGCGTCTCTCCTGTTGACATATAAACATCCTCCTGTGGCCTTAACATAAGATAATAAATTGTCTTTGAAAACCTCACATCCCACAGCGGTTGATAGAATAATTTCAAAGTAACTGACTGGCAAATCTGTTCAGAGTGCGAGATTTTTTTTTTATTTCCTCAGTTACTTCAGATATTCAAGTGTTCTTCATCCGCCTTGTATTGGAGAGTACTGTTCTCATGTCTTGGGGGGCTCTGTTTTCACTCGGCTTTTGGACAGGGTCGATTCAAAAAGCCCAAAAGGTCTTATAAACTGTTCATTAGAGCTTTTCCAGATTCACTTGACCTCTTATCTTTTGCGGTGCGATGTTGGTTGCTTTATCTCTTTTCAATAGGTACCGCAGCGGCAGGGTTCGAGTGAACGTTACCCTCGACGTACCCACGCACCCTTTACTCGAGCCCTCGTATGCACAAGGGGGCCTGTGGTCTGCGCCAAGAGTCTCTTGTGTTGATGTTTAGGTAAACTCCAGGCTAGTTCGTTGCGGGGCTTCCTTCTTTCCTGCCCCTCTGTTCTGTGGAATTTTCTTCCATCTCCTGTGTTTCCTTGCTGAATTTAATCTCCCTCACTTAAAGCCTGCGTCTGTGCTCATCTGCGTAATTTACGCTAGTGGATGAAGTTTTAGCTTGCAAACCCCCTCCCTGAATAGGCTCTGCCCGTGAGTTGGTGTTGACAACTGTAAAAAAAAAAAATTCAATAATAGCTTGGAAAGGATATTGCTCACACGGAAATTTGTGGCAAAAATGATATATGGCATATAGACCTAAAAACGCACGGATTAGGAGAGTACAACGGCTTGAAAAATACGGTCGGAAGGGACCAGATTTGGGCTGCACTCGCACACTGCATCGAATGGATCACTGCGTTGTGGAGTGAGAGGCTTCAGGATGGAAAGGTTTGACGTTTATTAGCAATGGTTTTACAGGTTGATGGGAGCACAACATGGTGATCGTGGGGGTTTTTACTTTTTTTTTTATGTGGTTCGAATATCGTCCACTGTAAAGGTACCAACTGGCAGAGGTGGGCACGATCCATTACTCCGCTACTCCGTCACTAACAGAATTAGTTTTTCGAAAGTAACGGTCAAAGATAACGCGGACTCGTACCATTTTTTTTAATTGTAAAACAGCACCGGAATAACTTTCTGATATTTTTTCCCTCCCGTACCTTTTTAGTCCGTTAACTTGTTCGATCGTTTCTGGTAATGTCCCGAAGTCAATTGACCACACCCGGTCAAGCCCTGTAAAAATTCATTTATATATATATATATAATATGTATATATATATATATATATTGTATAATATATACTTATATATAGTATAATATATATAATATATATTATTATTATTATGAATATATATATATATTATATATATATATATATATATATATAATATATATATTATATATATTATATAATATATATATTATATATTTATATATATATATAATATATATATTATATTATATAGTACTATATATATATGGTATATATATATATACTACTATATATATATAAAGTTATAATATATATATAATATATTACTGGTAATAGGTTATATATATTATTATTTAAAGGGTTATATATTCGTATATATATTAATAATAATTATATATTAACAAATGTGATTATATATATATATATATAATATATATATATATATATATATATTATATATGGTTATATATATAGATATAGGCCTAAATAAAACTATATACTCTAAGGAATACACAATACGCTCATCAAATTCACTTCGCGCACAGAAAGTGAGAGTGGAAGTAGGGATGGCTGCCTTCTGTTTCTACCCTGGTGAAATGATCATGCTGCAGGAGAATGTGGCGTGTACTTGGCACAGAACCTTGGTGAAAAATTTCATGCGCGACAATTAAACATTCGGTCGGAAATAGCAAAGACGGTGATAGTAATGTGTGTGGGTTGTGTGGGTGCTTTCTAAGTAGAAATAAAAGAGAATTAAGAGTATTTTAGGTGAGGATTATTTTTTTAAGGTGTTAAGCTATCACTGAACTACAGGGCAAAGTAAGGAACTTCGAAAATGATATAAAGGAGACTCCCATGACTAACATACAATTATTAGAAATCAATATAATTTTATTACTGACAAGATTGGATAATTAAGTGATCAAAGAAATTGCAGGCTGATAAATGCGATTGCGTCGTTACATTCGAACAAACCAAAATCTCGACCACCTTTCCGGATGAAATGCTCCTGCTTTCGTTGTCCTGTACCATCGCTGTTCTTTGGGAATGCTAGAGACCCGACCGACTATCTATAGTATCGGCTAGCGCTTCTAATAAGCTCTTCCCGATACGGCGTAAATTGCTGAGGAGAGCCAAGTTATATCCAACTCAGCCCCTTTCTCTCTTTCCTGTGTTCGGTTACTAAAGGGCTCAGAGAACAGGGAGGCCAAAACCACTCGTCAATCAATAGGTAGTAGAATCTTGTTTTAAGTGATCAACTAACTTTCTTAACCATATTATTATGTAGTGTTGCTCCGGACACTTCTTGTCTCCACAATGTTTACCCAATTCCTTACTTTAGACGTTGATAGAAAATCTCTCATCAAACTAGTATTAGGAGCTGCAGTTCTTTTTCCACAGTGTACCCGCAAAACCGAACAAAACGGTGGTCGCTTTTCTAGACAGTGGATGTAGTGAAACATCGGTATCTCGTGCCGTTATAACCAATTCCCTTATACCAACTTCCTATAGAACTGACCACAGAAGAACAGCCTAGACTTTGAGATAAATGAAGGTGAGAATGATGGTTACCAATAACAAATGATACTGTAATTTACCCTCACTCTTGATCTATTCGCCCTATTCCATACAGATATCTCGCTCTCGTATTTCTGTCCCAAAATGTATTGCATGCTCATTGTCTTTTATTTTTATAATTAAAATTAGCTCATATATTTATGTCTTATCGTTTGATAAATTAGATTTATTAAATATCTTTTAAGCTCCAATATATTAAATTTTTTCACGCTTGTATTTAGAATTTTAAAGATGAGGTCGAGTAACCGACGATTAAGAGTCATTGTTGATCAAGCCGCGTTTCTGTTTATGGATTCTGTTCTGAACTTCAGTTGTAACCATCAAATGCATTCTCTTCCAAATATTCGCTTCAGGAGGAGCAAACATTTAAGAAAAAGGCAAAGTCTACACTCGCGGCATCCCTTCCTACCCAACTTTGGTTTGATGAAGGATATTACCATTCATGAAGCTCTTTGGTGAGGATTTACAAGAGTAATGAGCTGTGAAAAAATACTATTTTTCTATCTTACTGCCCACCTAGTATGTCAATAAGACCTTCACCCAAACTTGATGATAACCAAGGCCACCATAACACTCGATCACGAGTGTGTGACTATGACAAAGAGTTTGGCCACCTCTTTTCAGTATAATTGGCCACCCCCGAAATACCATACGTCAAAACTATATGGTTCTCTCACCTTGCCCTCTCTCATCCCTCCTTCACCCTTAAAGGCCCAGAAAGCACTTGCACCGACAATCGGTGGAGGAGATTCTAGAGCTGAAAGAGGACAAGGATACCCACTTACCCTCTCGGGTAAGTAATCAGAACCGATAGTGACCTCATTGTACCCAAATTCAGCCCACTGCCATACGCGATAACCGAGCAGATGCACTCACTGAACTACGCTGCTAGAGCTCCGATATTGGCCAGAACACACACAGAAAAAGATATACCTCTAGCGACAAGATATCAGACAGCACTCTCTACACCGTATTCAGTAAAACATTTGTATACTATGAGAGGTATTTGGTACGCCAGAGCAAGCCATTAAAGCAGATAGGGAGCAACAGGATGTGGAAAATCGTCATACGAAAGTTCCATAACTGAGCACACCGCAGGAAGTTGTTCGAAGATGCCCTCTCAAGAGAGTCAAAAATAACCGATGACTTGTTGTGCCTGTATTCCCCCGCCAACCCAGACCATAGTATGTGACGATATGGATAATCCTTATGTGTAAAATAACAATAAAAATATGCCCCAAAAAAACTACCCCCATATCCCTAGTCAGCAGCTCGTGGAGAGTGATTGACCTCAGCGCAGCGCGGGTGGGGACATCCTCAGGGCCAAGAGATCGTCCTTGAAAGAGGAAAGGTTTGAGGACCTTCTTTTTTCCTCATAAGAGATATATATAGGACCCTCCATCGCTCACGGTTATAACGTATGTGGGAGTTAGCACAAGAGTGACATGACATGAGCTGGAGAGGAAGATGGAAGCCAGGCCCCTGTAAAGTCGCTACAAATTATTCATAAAATCTGTTAAAGTTTTAAGGTGCGAATCATATATTAAACATTAAATAAAGCTCGGATTAAAATATAAAAAAGGGATTTTAAATGTACATGTCCATTTTGGGAAACCCTGCACTAACGATAATGAATGATACTGATTTTTTATGCTATCGTCTGAAATAATATAGTTCCGAAAATCACTGTCATAGTTATATATTCCATATCCGCATGTGATATGCTATTTCAAAAATACATTGCAAAGTTTGATGTAAAGCACGACGATTCGTTCAATAGTTAGTGTTGGTCTCAAAAGCTTCTTTAAATTCAGGGCATCAAGTTACCGGTTTGAGTATAATAATTTAAATAGTTGATATTTGAGGAAACGAGTTTGACTGTGATTTAAATAATATATTAGTGAACACTTTGACTGGTGAATATATCCGTGATAACGGTATTTAGTAGTAACGAAATCATCTCTGTATAGTCATAGATAAACTAATATATAAATATATTAAATATAAGTGAGTCTCTTATATATTCTTACTTATGTACTTTGCTAAATATACTATTTTGTATTGAACTATAGTATTAAGAATATAATAATGTTAAATTAGAACTATAAATATCCAGAATAGATAAATAATATTTCAAGTGTAAATTATTGATAAAATGATTATAAATAAGTTAATAATAATATACTGTATTATATAAAATATTATATATAATAAACCTACGTATCATTTTTTTATAGATTTTTATATATTATTATTTTTATTATTATTATTATTATTATATTATTTATTACATATTAGTTATTTTTTATTATTATTATTTATTAATTATTATTATTATTATTATTATTATTTTTAATTATATATTATTATTATTATTATTATTCAAGGGATATTCGTGAAATTTTGATATCTATTATTATTATTATTAAATATATATTATTATTATTTTATTTTATTTATTATTATTATATTATATTATATTATATTATTATTATTTATTATTATTATTACTTATTATTATTCAGTTATTATTATTATTATTAATTATTATTATTTATTATTATTATTATTATTATTTTATTATTATTTATTATTATTATATTTACTTATTATTGATTATTATTATTTTATTTAGTTTACTATTAATAGTTGAACAGTTTGGTAGTGCCTATATTTTAGTATGGTATCTATTTATATTATTATTATTATTATTATTATCATTGATTGTTGGATGGTTTTCTTATTCATAACTATTCAATAATAAATCTTTTAATGATGGATTTCTTTTTTATAATTATGGTATAAATTATAATTATTTTTTTATTATATCTATTAATTATAATTATTATTAATAATTATATCTTTATTCTTAATTGTTTTTATTAGTAACTTAATAATAATCTCTTTATTGCGTTTTTGTTTATATTATTATTATTATTTTTATTATTTTTATTATTATTATTTATCATATTATTATTATTATTTTATTTTATATTATTATATATTATTATTATTATTATTATATATTATATTAATTATTATTATTATTATTATTATGTATTATTATTATTATTATTATTATATTTTATTATTATTATATATTATTATTATTATTATTATGAAAAATATTATTATAATTATTTTAATCTCTCGAAGTCTATATTTTTATTAGTATATATTAATCTATTATTATTATTATTATCAATATATATTATTATATTATTTCAAAACTCGATAGGATTTTTTCTTCAATCTAATTTTATTTATAAATAGACTTGAGAAATTTGAACATTCTTTTTCAGATTTCTATTATTATTATCTATTATTACGAATTATTTATGATTATATTATTATTATTATTATATTATTATTATTACTTTATATTATTATTATTATTATTATTATTATTATTATTATTAATTATTATTGATTATTATTATGTATTATTATTATTATTATTTCATTATTCTTGTCTGTTGTTTGTTGTTTGTTTGTTTGTTGGTTGTGTAGTTGTTCTTTGTTTTTGTTGTTGTTGTTGTTGTTGTTGTTGTTGTTGTTGTTGTTTGTTGTGTTGTTGTTGTTGTTGTTGTGTTGTTCATTACTTATGGTTATTGTTATGACTTTTCTTGTTATTTATTTAGCTATAATTGTGAGTATGAATGTAGATACGAAAGTGGAATAGTAATATTTCTTGTTGTGCGATTGCGAATGTATTTATTTAGGCGTAGCTTAATCTAGATATTGTTACGCCTGATTATTATTATATTTATTATTATTATTATTATTATTATTATTATTATATTATTTATTATTTATTATTATTATTATTAATTATTATTATTCATTATTATTATTATTATTATTATATATTATTTATTATTATTGCTTGGTAACAACAATAAGGAGTAAATATTTAAAATGGGATCATTGGTGCCTTAACGTCTCAATGAGGAGGGGTTCAGTCGGAATTCTTGACAGCGTTTCTGGTGTGTGTCCGGCAGTTTTGGCAACGTGTCATTGGAATCACGAACAACAGTTATAATCGTGGTGCAAGACCTCGGATGTGTGCAAGAACAGTGGTTGAAAACAACAGTCCGACAATATATCATTGGAACTTGTGTGGCATTTTTGCCCCACTAAGTGTTGGCAGCCCTCTTAAAGGAAACCGGCTATCCACTGGCGAACGGCAAACGTTCTATGTCGGGCGTCCCCACAACCGACGTACAGTACATTCTAGTAGGGGATCCAGTTAACGGTTCCGGATTGAAGCCACTGCCCCAGTGGAAGGATCTTATGTCTGAGGATTCTGTTTGGGATGGTTGACGCAACTCATCTGTAGTGGTGACGGATCACTGAAGCCAATCGGAAGCGTCTCGGAAACTGACTCAACACCTGTGGTCTTGCTGGAGCTGATCAGCGGCTGAAAACACGGAATCAGCTATGATAAGTACGAGTCATTTTTAAAATTTAATGTGTATTTATTTCTAAATTATATTCTTAGTTGACTTGTAATTGTATATGGGGATGAAACTTGGAATATTGGGACTAGGTTAGTTATTAGCCTTGAGTGAGAAATATTGTGATATATATTTATAAACATTGGATATTATTCTTTTTTCATATATATAGATACAATATATATATATATATATTATATATTAATATAATATATATATTATCTATACTATATTAATATATATATATTAATATTAATAATATTAATATAATACTACCTAATAATAATAATGATATTATATATATATATTAATATTAATATATATATATTAATATATTAATATAATATTTCTACTAACAGGCATAATACGAGTTTTTACAGTATTTATATTATTTTTAATTAAATATATTAAAGGTATATAATTATATATATATAAAACTCGGAAAACGCCTATAGTTAACATATATCCTAGGTTATATATTAAGTGGTCAAGATAAGATACTGACGAATATAATTATCATGGTTGATAGTAACATAAAATAGTGTGGCGGTCAGGATATATATATATTAATATATATAATATTATATTTATTTTAAAAATATTTTAATATCTGTATTGCATAATATTTTTACTTTATAGATATGTATTTTAGAGTAATTATTATTTAACCTATTTAGCTTTTAGGTGTGCTGAGTTAGTCTAAATAACAATATTTACACCGTGCGGTTAAAAATACCTTTATTTATTATGAGACTAATAGACAATTATTTAGTATAATTTTTTTATATTTATTTTTCTAAAAACATCACTAAAGATCTTTTTAACGATTATTTACAACAAACAACTTATAATGATTCATTTATATTTTTTTATTATAATTATAATAAAGTAATATTAAATTTATACAACTTATTAAAATGGCTAGAGAGATCTTATAAATCGACCGTGAGAATAGAACACTGGAATAATCTAAGTTTAAAATCCAGGTAAGCTGTTGGCATATGACGTTCAGTTTCATCAAGGCTATATATATATATGATTAACCTCCTATATGGAGTATAATAAGTTAAATGCCCTCAATTGTAAGTGACGTATATATATATAGTATTACGGTTTATATTGGCTATTAGTGCCTTATCACGTATATACTAAAAATATTAATAATATTATATTATTAAAAATATAAGCATAAAATTGAATAATAAGCCAAGGGCTTATAGAAAATTACGACTACTGCTGCGAAACTTTATAATTTTCTAAGAAAGTGATAAGATTCAAGAATCTTTTTTGATCTTCTCGAGCGAGTGAGACGTTATCGAGATTCCTTGCCACGAGAAAATATTGTATACCGAAATTCTTGTTCTGATTAGCAAAATAGATAGCCCGAAAGAACTACTCGTGGGGCTCCTCTTTTACTGTGAAATACCCTACTATATATTTTCTAAATTCAAATCTTGCTACTTTCTTAGTGGTTATAAATTTATGGTAGCACTAGATTAATTAGTCACTCGGGAGTTACTTTGGAAAGTTTCTAATAATAACCTGATTATCAATAGTCTTTATAATATAAAATACACATGATAACTATTACTACCTTATAATATATATTTTGGTACAATTATAATTACATATTAAGACCAACTTCATCTCACTCTACTTTTTTAGGTCATATTAGGATCACCATGAATAAGATAAGAAACCCCTGGGAGGATTGACGAACATAAAGTAGCTATGGTGGCGGTGTGAACATGGCCTGCGGTGATCTCAGACAGCCAATACTATTATTATAATATATTAATTTTTATAATTATAATATTAATATATAATGATATATATTATAATATATACTATAAACTGATTATAATATATATATATATTATTTAATACCCATTTTCTGAATCACTTCTATATATAACTCTATATTATATTAACTTAATAAATTATATATATATGTATTATATATATATTATAATTATATACTTACCTTATTTGATCAAATTTTTTATTTAAAACTCTATATATATATATATACGATGATATACTTATAATATATAATAATATTTTAACTATATATATATAATATTATAATAATTATATTAATACTTATAATTAATATATATACTATTAATACTATTATTATACTATATATCATATATATATATAATTTAATATTATATTTTATAATTATAATTAATTATACCTATATATATATATATATATATATATATATTAATATCCCTAAGCCAAATAGAATTAGATACTTAATAATAATAATATTTGAATTTAACATATATCTTCAGTAGAAGGCAGCTTAAAAAAAATTCCTCCTATATCTTGAATAATTGATGTTAATTTATAATATATCTAGGCTGTGTTTATACTTATGAGTTCTTTTGACATAGTTAGTAGTCACCATTATCCTTGGAGAAAAGGAACGTGCAAAACATAGGTATAGAATACAGTCAGTATCTCCTTCGAATATTTTCGCGTTCGTTTTGTTGATTGTATCGGTTTATAAGGGTAAATCATCTTAGGCACTAATTTTTTACCACGCAGTCACACTCTCTAACTCGTAAGTATAGAATACCATGTCTGATACCTTACCCACCATGACTTAACTTTATCTAAAGCTCATCTCTAATACTTCTCGCAATTAGTTTACCGTTAACTAGATACTTCCGTAATACAACATGATATCCATCTAAGTTATAGCAAATAAATCTTTTCTTACCTCATGTGATGATATATTGTACCCCTCATCTCTTTACCACGTCTCTTAACACGATGATAATAACCTGATTATGCTCATGATGTAAAATCTGAATAATCGAGTATAATTAATTAATATTGATCTCGGCGTTTGGTTAGGGTTATTCATCCATACTTCAATTACTCTTGATATCCATTTTGTGCTCTATCTATCATACTTAATCATTCGTCATTTTTAAATATTATTTAATATATATATTATTTTTTAACTTTATTTTGATATATTATTATTGTGTTCAAATATTATTATTATTTTTAATATGTATTATTATTTATAGTAATTATAGTAATAGGAAAGTATGTGGCATATTTATATTTATATTTATTTTCAATTATTTTTTAATATCACTGAATTTATAATACATATAAAAGATTATTAAAATTATTTGAGATGCATACGATGCTTCGGACTGATGATGCGTGGGAAAAGTGATGATTCGGGGTCCCATATGTGGAATATATATTATGAGATCTATGCTAATTCCACGTGTAAGCCATTGTGTACTTGGAAGTTCAACAGGAAAGCAGAATGCTATAACGATGACTATAATATATTATGTTATAATTCAAAGTGGGTGCCCAGATATAATTGTTATGCTTATTATTGGTTAGATGTATCTCTACATTTCTAAGTGATGATCTAACTCCATATATTTATTTAATGATTTCACAAATACCCACTCATAATGGGTGATGTTATGTATATTATACTAATGATTTATTAGTGAATTGATGTATTAATTAGTGATCATGAATTCAAGTTTGAGGATAACATGTCTTTAATTTCGGGTGTAAATGTATATGATAGTATGTCCGAGTAAAGTACATAGTGTATTTATAAGATAATTTAATATATTAATTATTTGTTAAATTAATATTATTTCATTTTATTATTGTAATTATTAATATTAAAATTGATTTTAAATTAATATTTAAAATCAAATTAATATTTAAATTCAAGTTATTTAAGAATAAATTAATATTTATATTTAAGGTAATAATACAATTAGTAAATTATATATTAAAGTATATGTAATAAACTTAATCTGAATTTATGATTCAGAAATATAATTGGCCTGATATTTCATGATATTAATGTTTGTAGAAACAATCAAATATGAATGTCTAGTATTTGTTCATATTTCAAATTAGAGGTTATACCTGATTCTATGATATTTTCATTATTATAACAGACTATTGAGTGATTTAGTATGCACGATTATAACGTTAATTATATACTATTAAGTAGAGTGCGAGTAATACTCACTAACTGACTGAGTACAATAACGCGATATCGCGGTAAGTGAGCTATAAGACAGTCTATGTAGTCAAATCCATCATAGTTAACTAAGCTGCGATCTATTAGGAGACTGAGCTTTAACATTCTCTTAAAGGATTGTCTGGCGACTAAAATGAAGAAGAACCTCTAAATAGAGGTAATAATGACATACATATTCAGTACTATATTATGCCGAATATTTCATTAAACTCAGAACTTAACGGTTAGTGTCTGGATATTAATTATTTCGTATATTTGAAATACGCAACTTTAACTTATATTTAAGTAATATCATTTATTCTTTATATTTTTTGTGCCATATTCATATGTACATATTATATGTTATTTCTTAATATTATGTAGAGCTCTAATACTATTAATAAATAAATTGCTAATTCTAGGGCTTGCATATATATTTGCTAAGAGATCTAGTTAGTGTGAGCATTTCTTAATTACTATAATATCTACTCAATTATAATTATATACATTTAAATATTGCATATATATATATTAGTGACTTCATAATAAGAATAATCCGTTAGTTGATAGTTGTAATAATTAACAGTTAATTAATTTATAATTTTATATAATATTATCGCCGAATATGGTGTTGTACTGTTATATTTGATATAATACCATATAGAAAGTGTTTAAAGTGTATTTTACTATTACTATGACAAATAACGTATTTTCTCACAAAAACTATCTCATCTTCTTATGAACAACGTTCATTCACACTTCATCACATTGTAATTAGAAGCTAGTGACAACTTTTATGACAACAAACCAATACTAATTGTATTAATATAATATATAATATATTAATATTATATTAAAATCTGTTAAGAGATATTTTGTAAAATAACGCACGTAGAAATAATTCATAGGAGAATTCACCCCTAATAATATATAAGGAAAAAAACCTAGCGGTAAAGTAAACACTTAAAAAACATTAGAGCGTCAATAAAAATATTGT
>JABUQX010072700.1:0-25000 GCA_015478945.1 Trachelipus rathkii
TCTGTCATGGGGTCCAATACACCCGACAACTTGTGCGATTATATCCCATTCCCCTCTACGAGACTTCAAAGCACCTTTGTACCCCACACCTCAAACACTTAGTAATATCTGTCGAGTCTTCACTCGCTTCTGAACAAAACAATTTCCCTATGAATATCACCTATTGCTGATCCCCTCTCCCATTATTATCGTATTCTTTTATGCAAATTCAGGAAATATAATCAATGCTACGCCACCTTAATTGCCAAATCAAGTACATTACATAAACTACCTTCCATATATTGGACAAACGATTTGTATTCTCGTCTTCTCTTGGAGGATTTTCGTCAAATTTTTTGAACGCACATTTTGGTGCTCTGTATTACTTATGTACACACGTCAAGTTATGGGACTCCCACACATCTTCTACCACTTTTAAAACACAACCAAATCCACATGATGCATCTCATACATTATTCACTTTCCATCGTCACTTTGTCGGAACATCACCTCATCCTTCATAGATTCGAGCCAAAACACACTATACTCAATCGGTTGATGATTCGCCTAGCGACATTATTATGTGTTTCATATAGCTACTCATATAAAACTCGAGAGATATTTACTGACTTCGCCCTTCAAGTTGGTTCCTCACACAATTATACAGCTAGGGATGTATTACCTCGTATTCACCTTAATAAACGTGTACAACTTTCTCCTCTTAACTGCGATTATACAAAATTAACAGGAAGGGGCTACAAAAATTTATTTGCCTTCGCTATTGTCTCTCACAAAGTTTCCAAACGACTTATTAAACCCGTAACCCCACACAGTGTCAATACAACGCTAATTTGGCGTACACTCTCTTCTGCGAAGGACCTGCATTCACCAGTTAGTATAGTGCAATTTCAATTTCAAAGTTTCTAACTCTTTTAAAAATCTCTTTAACTTACCTGATCTACATTCTTCTTGCTTCCTCCTCCGCTTCTTCTTGTCGGGCCTTAAATAATTATAGTTTATATATATATAATTTACAGTGTTGTAATTAATTTGATGAGCATAAAAATAATATATATTTTTTTAAGATGTAAATTATATTAAATTTGCTCAAAAATTTTAATATATCTTAAACCCTATTTTATTATGAAAAAAATAAACGAAAACAAATTGTAGAGTTATCTTAATATATCTAACTTTAACTTATACTGATAATTAAATATATATATATATATATATATATATATTAATATATATTATATATATATTAATATTAATTAATATAAATGTATATATATATATTCTTAATATAATATATATATATATATAATAATTTAGAGAGAGGAGAGAAGAGAGAGAGAGCTCCTAGCTCAGTGGTAGAGGTAAAGCATAAATATATTCATTAACTGACCTTTAGCACAAGCGAGGGGGCACCACAGGTTAATTCGAAAGATCTATTGTGGAAGCGAGAGAATTAATTTGATGAAGCTATTCTCTTAATTAACTCTAAGCTTCGTACAACACTCAGACAGTTAATGACGGTACCCACCTTAGATATAGGGCTTAGCTGTCACACTTTGTTCCGCATACTAATTAATGTGGTAATATTTAATCGGTTAGCGGCGTCCGCGAGGGTAAGGCCCTGGCCAGCCATTCGGATTTAGAAGTTAGGCGACCCAACCTTGTGGTTAATATCATATAGTTTTAACTTACCTGATTTCACTTTCTCGAAGGGTACGGCCTTGTGACCCCTTTTGGGAATGTTTATTTACAGACATTATGCTGGTTCCCTAAAATAATGGTTTTTCTTTAATTCTATCTACATCATTTAATATAGTCAATGATAACCTATATATATATATATATATACTATATATATATATATATATATATAATTATATATACTAATTATATACATATAATATATATAGGGAGTTAAAATTAGAATATAAGCAAGGTATCCAAGGTTTCAATCGGGTGTATTACAGTTATTTTTTAAGATATTTCATCGTCCTCCACCAAAAAAAAAAATTGAGACCTTAATTCAATATTCATTTTACATATTGTAAATACTTTGTAAGAAATAATATCTTGCATCGTTATGAAAGTTACATAGTAAATATATCTTCTATCTCTAAAGAATAATTTACTTATATAAATTAGAAGCAGTAGTGTAGGAAGAGTAGGCTGTGTAATCGAGGTGTAAATTAGTACACACCTCACATACGTCTTCAATGTCGATTGTGATTCGCTTAAAAGTACACGTTTCGAAAGTAATCGTTCACAATATAAGACAACTTTATATGTAAAAGAGCGATTAGAATTTAAACTGTCTAAGTTATCTCTGAATGGATCAAATTACCTTTGAGTGAGTCACAATAATATACACGGTCAGTCGAAAATAAATTACAATCAATATGAGTATTATATATTTTGACAGTGGTAATATTACTCAGCACTTGGCACGTTTGGTTTCAGGATCGCAAACATTCACAAATAACCAAGTTATTTTGAGTACACATAAATATTTACTGCATATATGCAAAGGTCGTTTAATAATTAAATTCTATGAATCAGTACTAATTTTATATCATCCCAGACTAGTTTTCCTTCTGCATATACAAACCCTTAGTAACTAGAACCGCGGTCTTTCACATCACAAGCTCATCTAGTAACTAATAATTTCCAACATTTTCAAATCGTTTTGTTGAATACGAGAATTGGTACTTCCACTAACGAGGGTCGTTCATTTACCAATACCACATTTTCTCTGCCCTTTAATTGAAAGTGTATGCTAACTTAATTAAATTATCCTAGTGAACATTTATAAGATGATGAACTCCCTTTTAATCGGTGAAAAGTTTTCGATAAGAAAACAACGGAAATTTTTCGTGAATAAAGTAATTTGTCTGGTTATGTGGCACCAATCCATGAATCTATATATAAAATTATTAGCGTTATTTATGAGCATTTCGTGACTATAAAAATAAATGTCAAAATAGTCTCAAGTTGTCAGACACTTGATAACATTTTTCACACACGTAAAGATAATATGGATTTTAGGCGTTATCCCTTTATGAGATAGTTTTTCACTAAAAATGTTTCTATTAGAATATATGCACATTATTCCAACAGTTTACACACTTAACAAGTGGAGTGTGGAAAAATACATTAACGTAAGCAGTAATATTAATTATTACAAATTATTATTAACTGTCATATACTTTAAAAATGAAAAATTAAATAGGATTTGGATCTATATATTAAATAACAATACAGTGATGGATTTTTATGAATCACATATCAGATTCCACAATAACTTATAAATCAAGACATTTAATATTATGGTTAAGCTTAGAGAACTGATTTATATAAATTTGTGCTTGAAGTTATAATAACTGCGTTACTTTGATAGTGTTACCTATGGTAACTATTCATACTCACTTCGTATTACGTACGGTTAAGATATAGCACTGCTCAGTCTTTCATTGATTATATTTTCTCGAATTTATGAAAACTCTACTTATTTGAGACAATTTAAAGGGAGATGATGAGTTATATATAATAGAGAAAATGGATATGAATACTAGATAGCGGGTGTGCCGAAGGCCCCTTACTCCTAAATGGGAACACGAGATACTTTAAAAAATAAACTATAAAGATATTAAAATTATACAAATAACGGATATAAAAAATTAGGATACACAAAAAAATTTAGAATTTAATCTGAGGACATCAATTACACGCCATCTCACAAACTTAGTACTTACGTACATTCAATCAATTTTTAAACTGAAATAAATAGCCTAAGCACGGCCTAAGCTTACTGCATTTTTCTATAAAAAGACGTTAAACCTGTTAAAGGGTGTTAGTTAAGTAAGCCGTTATCTTCAACAATTCCTCTTTGAAACACAATAATAAAACACTGTATAAATTGTATATATATAATAAAATTTAATTACTTAAAATCTTCCACATTAATTTACACTGATTTCTTATCTTTTCTTAATATCTTTAATCAAAAATAAATGTTAAATAATCTTGTGATAACATTTCATATTCATATTCATATAATTATTATCATATAAATCATGATAATTATGAGCATTAGCTATATATTAACCAATCACTAATATAATAATAATATAATTTATAATCAAAATCTAAAATAATAAAAAAATAAGTAAATAAGAAGAACGCGTAGGAATTAAATGACTTATCTATAATCTTAACAATAATATATATAAACTTATATCATATGTTAATCCTAACACGTCCACTAAGTGGCGCGCGGGGTGACCGGTAGGAATGTTTGTTTAATAAACGGTAATCACCAGCCTATGCTAATAAAATCCTAATATTAGGCCATCAGTGACATATACTATTTAGTGTGTTATTTCACACCTAAGAAAATTTTTTATTATAAAAGTTTTTTAACAGAAATATAATATTTTTAATAAACCAGGAAAATTTTCCACCATAGTAGACTATTGCAAAAGTATAAATTCTGCCCATGTGGAGCTTCCCCGGATACATACTTTAAAAACACAGCCCACCATTTCAAATATATTTCGTTAATCATAATGGAGTTACTCAGGTTTAATTAATTAATATTCCTATTTATCAAATATTAAATAAATCTAATTAATTAATATATTACAAAAATTATATAATTAATATAAGTAGATATATTTATATATTAATATATATATAATATATATTTTAAATAATTATTATATATATATATATATTATATATAATAAAATAATATATATTAAAAATATTAATATATATATATATTAATCATTAATATATATATATATATAATATATAATATATATATATATGATAAATATTATATATATATTTTATATATTAATATATATATAAATAATATATATATATAATATATTATATATATATATATATTTATATATATATATTATATATACAATAGGTTTTGTAATTATTGCATTACCTTAATATAATATAATATATTATTATTAAAATATATAAATAAATATATGTATAATTATATATATATTATATTTATCATATAATATATATATATATTAATATCATGAGTATATATAATAATATTAATATAATAAATATAATATATTATTTAATATTAAATATATTATATCATATAATATATATATATTAATAATTAATAATATATATATATTATATATTATATAATATATTAATAAATTATATATTAATATATATATTTATATATATAATATATTAGTACTTAAACCCTTATTGAATGAAGTATATTATAGCTATGAGTGTTAATTTATAGAAAAAAATTTAAAATACTTTCATATTATAAAATTTTGTTTTATAAAATGTGGAAAAATCAGAAAAAATAATATTAAAAATAATTGGTATAATTCATATATATATATAATAATAGGTAATATATATATATATATAATACAAATAAATAAACATACAATAAAATTATATTATAATAAAATAATTATAATATAATATATATATATAGCTACCCATCTAATACTCAATTTTAGATTTATAACAAACATATATAGTGAGCCAAGTTCCATACATGCAATTTATTATAACAAAATTGGTATGGAATGGTTTATCAACAAATTGAACAACAAAATTTATCTTCGCATGTTTTCCTAAAGGCGGCGACAGGGCTAGCAACCACAGATCACCTATCACTACCACTTTTGTTCTTGCTACTCCTACTTTTAACAAGCGGGAGGCTTTCTTGTACGCGACGACGCATTGGACATCTTATGGTCCTAGAAGCAAGAAGTCCCTCTGGAGAGCTTTGGGAGAACGAGTTGTGTGAGGCCTGATGCGCCACAGATACTACTCCAGTTCTTACTTTGAATATGGAATCTCTTTCACCACTGGACAAATTAGTTTGCCGCTTTGCCAAAACTCTCCGGGACCTAAGAGTGCTTAAATTAAGGCTCACGATGCGATCCTGTTACACGTCGGCCTAAAAGCCATTCTCACAAGGTCGACCGCAGATTCACACGTATGTTATTTCACTAAAACACATGATATGAGTGCTCTGATGAGTTAGAGTTTCGCGGGCACATGAAGAAGAGAAGACAGGACCAAGAAAAGGAGGTCACGGGAAATATTAAATGACAGTTGCGAAAGAAAAACTTTTACTCATAAGGTTTGATAGTTATAATTTTTAGAGATTATAAAAGTTTAAACGAATTCAAGGGAAGAATCCTATATACTATCATTAGGAAGTTAGGATTATGTACAGGTTTAATTATATTAATAGTACTACGG
This sequence comes from Trachelipus rathkii, assembly GCA_015478945.1. NCBI lineage: Eukaryota > Metazoa > Arthropoda > Malacostraca > Isopoda > Trachelipodidae > Trachelipus > Trachelipus rathkii. The sequence goes on from JABUQX010072700.1 coordinate 6,268, forward strand.
TAGGGTTACATAATATATAGTCATATTTATGAAGAAGTGTAATATCAGAATTATATTATGAGTATGGAGGGGCAAAAAGAAAATTTCCAGCCCTATACTATATATATATAGGTATATATATTAATATATTATGTATCACTATAAATATTTATTTTTTTTTTTTCTTTTTTTTTTTTTTTTTTTTTTTTTTCTTCTTTATTTTTTTTGTTTTTTTTTATTTTTTTTTTTTTTTTTTTTTTTTTTAGTTTTTATGTGTAAGACTTTGAGGAGGTTTGTCGGCTTAAACTTTTTTGGAGGCAAGGTTTTTACGTGAGAAACACCTAATGCTTGTCCTTTATGAAGGGGAAAGAGAAATAATTTATGAGACACGCTGAGAAAAGCTGAATCCTGAGGAACTTCAAACTGTGTTAATGTAAATGAGAAGAAAGAAGAAGAAGACAGGAAAGGGCCAGCATCCTCCAATGCCTCTGTTCCGTGGAACCATAAAAACCTACATAAAAGACCTCCTTAAATTCCCCTGCATTCCTAAGTGTTGGGAATGGGTTGTGATGATCTATTATTACAATATACTTCACTCACTTACACTAATATATGCGCGAGGCCACACAACCCACTTTTCGGTGACAATTTCGTTCAGAGGGGGAAGCACCCATTGTGTATGAAGGATAAACAAAGTTATATTGAAACCAGAGATATTATTATCAGTCAACGGTTATAATACTATATAATTTATATTAATATTGTTTTTATTATATGCATATTAGCGTTATTTTACGGGTTTATTTACCATAAAGTATTTAAGATTAGAGGTAATAGTAATATGATATTACGATTTATTTATTTTATTATTTTTATTGGATAACGGTATATAAATGATATTAATTTAACTTAACTGTCTATAATACTTATCATTATATAAAAGTAATAAAATGCTATATATTTTTATTATCAAGAAAAATCACTATATAATTTAGACTCCACCTATATAATATTAATATAATATATCCCTACTTATATATATATACTATAATCTTAGATAATATATATATATATATATATATATATATATATATTCAGTAATATAAATATCTATATTTTATTATTTAATATTCTATATTTTATATATTTATATATTTTTTTTTTATTATATAAAACTTCTTTATTTTTCATATTATATATATATATATTGGGTAATCACTATTATTACTATAATATATTATATATATATTATATATATATATATTATATATAATATATATATACCAAAAGCGCGTGTGCTATAGTCGTGATTTATGTATTGAGATAATATAATATTCTTATTTAACTAATTTTCTTATATATTATGATATCTTATAATATAGTATAGTATATTATAGTCCTATATAATATATATATATATATATATATATATATATATATATATTATATATATATATACTGTAATATAGAAGATTTCTAGGTTTATTCACATTTCCTCTATTATAATTGACGTCTTGAATAAATAAAAATGAAAGTACACAAAAATTCTCGAGCATCTTTACATAAATATATAAGAACGAGCGAGGATATCGGACATTGGGTGGACACCTTTTAGTGTCACTGTTTCGAGGCTTGAAGTTGAAAACCGCTTCAGTTGCTTTTGGAAACTGTTCTTGAGCTGCAAACCTTTTTTGGGTTTGGGAAAGGATAGCTGAGTCCATAAAACGGCCGGGTTAATATTGTCCTCATCCTGAGTCCCCGGCGAGCTTACACCAATCGCGGGGCTCCGGTAAATATGTCACATCTTCTCTCCCTTAGAACCATTAAAGGCACAGTAAAATTCTTTACCCTTCGCCATAAAATGTTTCTTTTTCTGCTATAAGTTATATTATATTTACTTTTTAACATTAACACGGCCTATCATATTATATATATATGGCCACTTTAGTATCATATCAAAAATAATCAATTATAAAATATTATAAATATATTCTTAAATTATTTTATTACCCTCAACGAAAAATCCTTGTATGCGGGGTATATACCATACTAACATATTAAGCCTACCCGTATAGCCATTAAAATAGCCACTTAAAATTTATACTCTAAATTAATGGTGCCAGCGTTACCAAAAGTCGATTTTCGCTGAAATATAGCGGATCGCGGATTTCTCAGATAGGGTATCGATGATTATTTTTTTTTAAATATCGCGTCCGAATTGAGGACTGGGACGATATAGAGATATTTGGGTTTTAGGTATCAAGAAGTTCTCTTTTTCTCTAGGGTTAACACCGACGTAGCCTTTGCATGTTCTTGGGCATAAGTTACTAAAAAGACATTTGAGGAAATAAAACTTATTATTTATCCTGTTAATCATCGTTACTTTATGATGAAGTACTTCTGTTTAATTAATATGATTGTACTCAACGATGGGTGGCTTTGGTTCCTGCTCACGCTGATACAAAAGGTTGATGGAGGCCAGGAAAATCAATTTGCAGTAACCTTGACAACCTGTGCAAGGTCTCGAAAAATTAGGGAACCTCACAAAACCTATGTATAAAAAGTCAAACAACTGGTGACTCACAAGTGACTGACCCCTCATTCTGGGTGGCTTTCAACACTCCATTGGTAAATCTTATGAGGGCACATATGGGCCATTATAAATTATCTCAAAAAACCTTAAATTTTTGTGTTTATGCACTAGTCCATTCCATTTAGCGGAGCGGGTCCAATTCTCACCAAGCGTGATCTTTTTAAGGGCTTTCACCCTACGGAGCTGATTATAGGAGCATTATGCGACTCTATCTTTTACCCTGACTACTTCTTTATTTACCCCTGGTGCTGTATCGCTTTTAGACTCTGGAGTATCCGCTTTGCCTCTCCTGCCTGAATAAGTGCTATTATGTGAAACAGTACCTATTGATGATAGGAGGAAGAAAGTTAATTTCTTCTATACTCCTGCCTTAAAAGATTGGGCGTCACTTCACTTGACAAACTCTCATTTATTGTACTTATTTCAATGTCTTTGTTTATTGGGTGACATGGGCCATTGCAGGCTAGATACGCCAGGACCATGAGTAGCTAGTGAGAAAACGAAAAAAATGGGTCGGATGTTTATCGTGGCCTACGTCCCCGGGAAGCACTAAATATAATTATTTTTATTTTTAAAGCCTATTTTAGGTGAATTATAGAGTTGGGTTTTTGTGAAATACTACATTTGTTCCCGAATAGTTCAAAAATAAGAGGGGATATTTAAGTAAAACAAAAGTGCACTGAGAACCTCGTTTTGTGAGGATTTAACCTCATTGGGAGTTTCACAGTCTCTCTCCCGGGCGATCTTCTGAGGGAACGAAAATAAACGTTCTGGTACTTTTTTTTCTATGCCTATCTAAGCGCGGATTTGTCTTCCCATCTTACAAAAGGGTTGTTTTGATGAGGTAATTTCTCCTCCAATGGAAAAGAGCTAACCTACACTATTAAATGCCTTTCCGCTGTCCTTTGCCTCTAGCTTAAACCCTAGACGTTTTCTATCAATTCATCACCACTCCTTCCTTCTAAGGTAACCAATGCCTTACCTGTGATTACATTATGATCAAATGTGCATGAGACCCCACCAAACCAAAATCCTATGAAATGTTACTTAGGTAGGGACCGCCGAAATGTTACTTATCCCTCGAAACTCTTTTAAGGAGTGGTGATTTCTGACATTAATGCTAACCGCTAATCAAATTCTCTATACCTTCTGCACCTCAGAATTCATACCATATAAACTGTCAGTGTTGGAGAGCTCTCATATGTCCAGTCCTATGGGGTCCAAGAAGAGAGAAGCTTAGCATTGTTCTTCCGTTCTCCAACTGAGGGCGTGTGCCCGGAGGGCTTACTCCTGGTCCACATCTTGAATGACTTCGGCGGTTATCTAGTTTCGTTTAAATTATTCTTAACTCTCATTCCTGCGGTGATTATGGGGTATCAATTATCATCTCCCTCTTCTTCTGAATAAAGCTTCGAAATTTCTTGCGTGGAGTTCCGGATAAATACATATAATCCAAAAACTACTATTTCACCAGTTTATGGTTCTTTCCAATATTCTTACACATTTGATACGGGAATTAGACGAGCAGTGTGTGCCACTAGCTTCTTTAATACTCAAGATATTTTCAATAACTCCGTTGGTTTGATGGGACCAATGCGTTAATGCTCTCGAGCAAACTATCTGGGGGTCCGTACGCCTGTTGTATTTTACACACCGCATTTTTCCGTTTGCTATTTCCACTGTCAGTCTGGGAAGCTCCTATGTCACCCTTTCTCCGAACGTGAGTAATCTTCTTATTCCCATCACAATCATGACTAGTAAAACGACACCGCCATTTTTCTATTCAATTTCATAAAAGTAAATACTCCCAGAACAACTACATTGGAGGTAAAAAAGTTCTTGGGTGGTAAAGGTATTTTTTATTGGATTGTTGAAAAATTTCAGTTTCTTCAGAAACATTCGCTGTGATCTTTAATTTTGTATTTCATCACATCCCTGAATCCCCGTGCAAAATCTATTCTCCGTTGGTACCACTAAAACCTCACAGAGGTGGGTGGAGGTCATTTGCGCAATTGTCAATATGAGTAATAGTGAATCAGCAACTTCCCCTGTGGTATATCCACAATTAGTCTGGTTAACCTGCGTTCAAAAAAAAGTAAATATATTCGTACATTTATTTATACATTTTACATGTAAAATTTGCAGCAAATTGTTTGCCACTCCATGTCATTTAATTTTGCTTGAACCCAAAGGGTATCCAACACTCAGTCAATAAGCTACGTTATTGGTTACAATAACACACTATACGTGATACTTCTTCAAATTCTTATGCTGGCTTAAAGAGGCAAACCATAGTCTGCAAGTAGATGCACATTGTTTGCATTTATAAAACGGAATAATGTAATGACTCCGCCCTTTTCCATCAGAGGCAAGTTAGAGAATTATTGTCCTAGGTATACAGTGGTTGAGAAAAACATTGTATTAAAGTAACCACATGATTTTTAAGAAAGAATTCCTCGCTAAACAGGTCGGTGATTTATGGCTAGAAAGTAATATGTTATTTAAAGTTGCTAACTTTCTTAAATTTTCAGAAAATGACGAGAGAATATTAACTATTCTCGGGTTCCCACCGGAAACGGAATAAATATAGCAAATTTCGTACCACGAAATTCAGACTGTTTGCACCCTCGTATATTACTTATATTACTACGAGTATATATATATATATATATATATATATATATATATATATTATTACAATATATACTAGCCTTTATAGTATTATATAGTGGCCTATGGTTAAGGGAAGGGATGGTATTCTAAAAGTATATACATACTATAGGGCTATACAATAAATAACGGCTTCCCATTATAGCCACTATCACTGAGGATTATATAGGGAATTATAAATTGTTTCATTTCCGAAATCATTCCGAGAGCAACTAAAGAACTTCAGGTTCCACTCTTTTTTTTATTTACTTTAAAACTTAATCACGACGTTACTCCGGATAAAGGTCTATGCTCATTTGCTTGGTTTGCCAAGTACACAAAACTTTTATAACACAAAAAATGAAAAGTGAATTATTATTATATAAATTTACAATTATCCACCATAGAAATCCAGATTTTCACATTCGCAATACAGAGAGTTTTAAAATTAGCGGGACAGCTTTCCATTACTCGCAAAGAAATTCTAATTCCTTTCAAAAACGGTTAACAAAACCAAAAGGCTGAGAATGAATATATTGGTCTGGTGGGTTTTATTTTAAACATCAATGAAACAGGACTATACTAAGGCTGAAAGAGACAAAAAAAATTAAATGACTATAATCCATATTTTTTTTACAAATAATACATAATCAATAATCAATAATGAATAATAATAATAATAATAATAATAATCAATACATATAAATAATAATAATAATATAATAATAATAATAATAATAATAATAATAATAATAAATAACCTCCAATAACAATAACAATAACAATGACTAATAATATATAATAATATAATAATAAATAAATAATAATAATAATAATAATAAGTATAATAATAATAATAATAAATAAATAAAAATAAATAATAATTAATAAATAATAAATAATTAATAAAATAATTTTTGATAATGGTTTTGAAGCTGCACCAATCAAGTCATGGAATAAAAAGTGGAAAATTTGTAGCAATTTAATTATTGTTAAGTAAAAGATGGCCTTGACTAGTCCTTTGATTTGAATGAGGGAATCTGTACCACCATTGTATCTCCCGTCCGTTTCGTGATCCGAAATGATTTGAGTATCGAAAGTTATTTGAAGAGATTGGGAGGTCCTGTTACATAGCTTGCCTCTCTTATTGCCTGGAACTATTCGGGATTGGATAAAGGGTCGACCTGTGCGAAAACAGAGAAACCTCTGTGCTAAGATATCCTAATCATTAATTGTAGGAAATGGTTTCATCCTACGGGGTAGAAACTAGGCGTTGTCAGTCTGCAACATCCCAAATATTTAACAACAAACCAAAGGATTATCTCAAACCAAGGCAGGGAGCATCTCCTGGAGCTGACAAAGAGTACGAGCCTTACAATAGTATGCAGCATTAACCAAACTAATATCTAAGAAGTACACACCTTGGGGAAAAGATGGTGTTTTAAAACTCTCTCTATTAGTAACCTGAACCAAGGTCTGTAGAGCGGGATCCAGTACTGGTAGCTTTAAGTCAGATTTGTCTTTTTCGGTACTTTATCGTAGTATGGGATTTCTTTTGCACGGAATAAATATAGTCAAGATTAAGAAGCCGCAATGATTCTTATCGAAAAATAGTCCTGAGGGAAGCCACATTTGTTGTCAAAGAAAGTTCTTAAAAAGTGTCATTTCTTTAATGAAAGCTACAGCCAAATAATGGATTTGCATATATTTTTGTAACGCTACTATTACCTATTCTACAGTAGATTCCCCATGTTCTCCGTTTATATCCACTTAACTAATTAGGGAATTATTAAATAGCTAGTATAATAATTTATGATTATCTCTCACTAAATTAGTTTATGAATTGAGGTGGAATTTTCCGGTTATTAATTTTTATAATTTAATTGATATATAATGATAAATTTGAGCCTCCCTATCTTCAGCTACTAGATACATTCATATTAAATTGGATAAACTACTTTTACATTCCATATCTTATTCCTTCCATCCTATTTGTAAATCTTGAGGTATGTTCGAGTATGTTTTGTTGTTCCAACTATGTTTCCAAAAATATATAGATTTGACGTGTTCTCGTTCTCTAAACAATACATAAAAACTCTGTCACTATCTCAAGTAGAGAAAGAGGTATTGAAGTCCCAAGGTACTAGCTTCAGTATTTTTCCAAACCAAGTCAACCTCATGAATGCAAAAAGGCATTCGCAAAAGGCAGGGTCAGGGGGACTGACCACTATGCCATAGCCCATCCGTTTGTTGGTTAAATGCGATCCTTAAAGAGAAAATAGTATCTTCCAGTTGCCAGCTGTAGTAGTTTTTTTAATTGGGCAGAAATTTAATTTCAAATTTATATTAGTATCCAGTATTAAAATCATTATTTTCATATAATGAGTTCGTTGTTCCATATATTAGGCCCTTAACTCAAAATCAATATACGGTTCGTTCACGCACTGCATTTTATTTTTTTCTATAATTTTAATTAATAACCTATCGCTCGACAGTTGTTAATTTATGTTTATCCTTAGCTTTTCAAGAGAATATTTAGAGTCACCTTTTATTACAAACATAAATTTTATTCCGATCAAAGAAAACAATATGTGTATATTATAATACCAAAACTTCATTTTATATTGAAATAATTAAATTAAAATACGATTTACTAATATAATATTAAATTGATAATTAATTCTGTCCAAATTATAATCTTACTTACAACTGTGCCACTGAGAAATAGAATTTTACTATTTATCTATCCTTACTTATTTAATGAACTTACGCTTTAATAAACCAACAAACGGATGGTAATGAGCAATTGGGTATTCCGCACCCTGTGACCCTCACCTCTTTGCCGATATGCTTTTTGAGTCAAATTTCATTAAGTAGGGGATTTGGAATTGGAAAATTTCTGCACCCTTTGAAACTTCCTGTAATCAAAACACTGTCATTCTTCTTCACATACTTGAAAGATATTGTATGACTGATTGTATTTGTAATTATTGTTTTTAGTAGACGAGATGATTACACGCAATATCTTATTTTTTGGAACATGAATACCAATACATAACACCCGAACATCGCGATTTACAACACAGTGAGGAAGTAGGCATAGGAATTGTTACCAATTTTATTGATGTATCTGTGTTCTATGAGAAGGGAGAGCAGAGATGCCTTCGATACATTTTCATTATATAAACCCTGGAGAACACACATCAACATTTCATTTTGGTGAACTATTAATTTTATTATTAATTTCTTAGCTATATCCCCTTTAGATTATATTAACGGGCAGGGAGAATATTACTGAGTAGAATAGTAGAGCGTACAAAATCTTGCTCACTAATTATGGTCCTGTCCTTTCATTAAGAAATAATGTATACTTTTTTAAGAACTTTTCTTAATATACAACTGATATCTGTTTCCCTCTAGAACTATTTTTTCGAATAAGACCATTGGGCTCTTACTTGACTAATTTAATTTTATACCGTTCCAAAAAATCTCAACATTCGATATCATTATTAAGTATTTATTCTCAAAAAGTAATAAATTTCATTACACTTAAATGTACTATCACTATAACTACTTAATGTGAACTTCCGCACTCTTATCAGACCTGGTCAGGTATATCTATAAGTAAGATTGAGATTTTAATTTAATACAATCCTATATTACTTATTTATTTTACCCCAATTTATTTATGTACATTTCTAGATTATTATTTTTCCTAGTATGATTCGCCAAAATATACGCAAGCAATACTAATAAAAAGTTGTTATATAAATTATATAATTTATTATTATTGATGCACCCGTACTCAGCTCCAAGGAGATTGCTCCCTGCCTGCTTAACATCGCGTCGTTTGTGTTATAATTATTATTATAATTTTTGATGATGCAATGATCTTAGACATACGCATCATATGTATTTACGTTAAGGTGAAACATATTCACTACATTAATTTAATAATTAGAATATATATTATTGCGTATAAGTCTAAAGTATGATTTTCTATCCTTTTATCGCACATGGTCGACCTATAAATATTTCCATATCCTTATGTGAATTAATTTATATTCAGGATTATCAAATTAATAGTTAAAGATTCATATCCATATTGTATTTCAAATCAAGATCACTTACCCAATATCTCTTCAATATAATTCATTTATCTAGGAGATTAATCTTATATATCAATAATTCATATTATTTCGAATCAATTTAGTGACGAGAGAGAATCTATGTGAACGTCCCTCTCTATCTCAGCACTCAATTATCAACTCAGGCTTATTACATTAATAATAACGTTCACGATCTATTTAAGAGCACTTTAACTCCATTTGCTATCCACAAGGAGCGTTGAGTAGCATCGCGCGACCATCATATAAGGCCATCTACTCATGCCCTCCTATATATTTTGATTATTCATTACTTCACCTAGGTTTATCACATGGAATATTATTATTATTTTACTTTTGGATGGGGGATCTCTACTCATCTCCATATTATTCCCATTCATTTTTATTATCATTATATATATTAATTAGTTATCTATATAATGAATCTATTAATTTTGGAGCAATTGATCCATAAATGTCCCTATTTGCGCGAGGCTCTATTGTTTCTATTGATGAGTATAATTCGTTTTATATTCTATCTTTTTTCTGATTATGGGGTACTTATTCAATTTATCTATGGATTTTTATCAAAATAATTTTTATTTATACAGTTTAAATCATATATATTATTATTTATTATTTATTTTTTAATTGGCATTCTATATGAATATGACTTACATATTATTTCAAAATCTACAATCAGAGGATCTATATATATATTATTTGCAATGTAACTTTATGTTAACAAATAAATAATAATAATTTTAATCTGTCTCATCTAAAATTTTTATTTTTATTTTATCCCTTTATAGATGGTGTCCTGTTTAATTTATGAGTGTATAAATAAAAACACCAATCTCTCATCTCATTATTTCCGATTCTTTACATAAGAGCGGCGCTTTGAGTTTTTTAACGCGCTTCTGAGGAAAGTATTGCATTTCGATAATAACGAGTAGTCAAAAATATCGTTATGTTAATTCTTTCTTATCTATATTTTAAGTAGGTTTTCAATAATATTAAATTGTAATAATTATTCATTCATGAAGCGATTTAGTAAAGTGCGCGCAATACACTGATAACTGGGTATATTGTGAAGCACTTTATCCGACACGATTCTAGATATAACAAGTAAATAATAAAAAAATGTGGAAAAAATTCTTCAGCTTTTGTCAACGATCATACGCTATATTGAGGCGCTTTATCCTTAAGATAAGATTTTCTAGAAATAAACCTGTATCAAGCATTATATATATACTTATGATATCTCAACTCACTATATCAGTCCAGTATGTGAGATACTATGGTAATATATTATATATAAAGTTGACGGAATAAATCTTTTACGGGGGGTCCATGATATACATTATATTCTTACTACCCGCAATATTACATGCTAGCACTAGCTTATAGTGAGCTCCGCTCACTAACTACTTACGAGATGTAAATAAAATAGTAACTATAGTACAGTTTTTTCATATCTGAGGAACTAGATCAAACAGGGTTAGGTCATATAGCTATCTACACTAGTACTAATCTGAGCCGTCACTTATTTAGCTTTATACCCATAAAATGACCTCAGTACTCATCGGGCTATTTACCACTCTATATATTATACCTACACAGGAAATATTTATTTTTAATAATTTGTGAAGGTACCTGAGGTATTTTCCCTTCATATAACTATAGTTTCGTTAGATGGTATTGCGATAACAATTGCAGAGAGGTTGGCACTCGCGCGCGTTCCAGCTACTATGTTACACAAAATAAGTAGTTGCGCCTTATCGTTTCACTTCCCCCCGGTCCAGAAAAAAAAAGGTTATTTATAGATCCGGAGGAACCGCTCTCTACTCACAGAAAAAAGTAAGTTTCCGGTTTTGATTCAGGTTTGATTTTTTTGGTTTTGGCAACATTACTACTTTGCATCGACTTTTTTTCTTGCTAGCCGTCCTTTAACCTTTGCACTTCAGATCGGAGAGAAGTCAACAGAAGAAGGTCTGCAGAGTCATACTCAAAAATCTGTTTTCTCTCGACTGGCAAGTAGACATTTTTTTTGGGGTTCATCATATACTATTTCATTAATAGCTTCAATCTCTCTAAAAAACCTTCTCCAGACATTGGCAAACATGTTCTTCAAGAGTCCCGACTGGCATTAAATATGTCATCTAAATAAACAAAAGACATTCCTTTCCAAGATATCATCCGTAATCAACGATTAGCGCGATTCCATAGAGACTAGATCAGCGTGTGAATAAATAGGGGTCATCTATTTAGAGATTTGAAACACATTTAGTTCAATTTTGGGTTATTAAATGTTAGTCTTAATATTAAACTGTAGTTCTAAACATCCTAAAAATCAGTGATACATATATTATATAGTGAATAATTAATTTAATTCTATCTATTCTGCGCGCTAATTTGTTAAGAGCCTATGCGCACTCACAGACCTTAGGTAGGATCTCGTGTGAGGATCCATTCAGAAACGTAATTTAGTAATTGCGTTCGCAAGCCCCACGGTGGTACCGGTCTCCCGACTTCCACGAGCAGCTTTGACCGCTGAAAACATCTGCATCGATCCGTAATGTTGCCCTACTTCATTCCTTAACATACATATTCCCTTATAATAATGTAATTATAAACTTTATAACTATGAAGCCTTGTTCACGAGAGCTGTCTTAACAACTTATGTCCTACAAGAAGTAGATGCTTACTTTCTACAGCTGCTTAATACCTCAGGTGAGAGCGGACAACATGTCCTACAGAACACTCACACTGTGTACCACTCTTACCTCTTTCTATCGCGTACTCTTATGCGGGCAAAAAGCTAGTTGGGAAACCCCCAATCGGGCTTCTCCCTGCGAAATGACACCCGCGTTCGTCCAATAATTCTATTGATGCGCGCGCGAGTGAGACTTTACCGAGAGAGAAGGATTGTCGCGGGGCTATACTAAGGCTCCTTAACTGTACTCCAGAGGTGCAGCACAACGAAGCTCTCTACAGTGGTAGGGATAATTTCTGCTGCCAATCGCAGAAAATTTCTTCCTTCAAAGGACAGTCTTCTCTCTCTCTCTCCTCCCCCCTTCGATTTGACTATCTCGAGTGCATATCACTTCAAAGCCCCCTCCAATAGTACAGATTCTTACCCCCCCCCTCCCCTCCCTACAGTTTTCGTTACCGATCGGGTCGGGTTGTGAGCGAGCAGCAAAATCGTTCTCACAGCTGTTAACATAAGCCCCGCCCCGCTTTCTCCGGTACCTTGCGCATATAAAGCGCCACCTTGCAAGCTGTTCATTCTTTTAATTTAAATTAGGCGCTTCATAGGGATTTAAGAACAAGATTTGGTATTTCCTAATCAAATCATTATTAATGTCATATTCGAAAAGTCGGTATATTTAAAGAGACAGCGGTTAGAGGGAAGATAGAATTCGAAAACATGCTCAAAAATAGATCAAACAAAAGCCCAGGTTACTGAGGGAAATACTACGGTTTCGGTGCTTCGCATCGTAGATAAATAATGGTATCTAAAGTCAATAGGGAGACCGGTTTTTTAGAAAAGAGCATGCCGAAGGACGTTAAGATTTTGAATGGTCTGCAAGCGTAGCATGCACATTGGCTAAAAAGTCTGTCTAACCCCAAAATCAATGTTATCCCCATTTTATTATACAATCTTATAACATGCCTGCCATAATTGCGGCCTGGCTGCAATAACGGCATCCCCCCCCTACTATTCAGACCATCACCAAGGTCGAGGCAACTTCCGGAGTCAGCAAATAAGATTCATTGTTAGTTTTATGCCGAAATATAATAAACTTATCAAAACTACTGCTCTAACGCTGCCAAACGATTTTAAAGTTGAGTGCCGAGAAACCTCCACTACAGTATTACCAGATAAGTCACAATAAGTTCACATGCAATTATTGTCTTAAATTTAAATGATTCCCTCAATTGCTATCGGAAGGAGAATAACCTCCTTCATCCCTAAAAACTAAATACAATTCTAATTTCAAAAGGGGTTTCGCACCCCTTCATTAAATTACAATTCATTTTTTCAATTATTTTTATTAAAATATGGAGTCACAAGTCTGATCGCCTCTACTCCCCGCCTCTCTCCCTCAGTGATGGGATTGGGGGAGGCAGAGTCGACTCGTCTGGGGAAACATCGATTTCAATTCACAAGGCTTTGTTTTCAAAGTGTAATTAATAAGAATTACAAGAAACCGTTATCCGCCATCACTATGGCTTCTCATTCCTAATTCTACGTCATTATTATATATTGTCATTATTCGTCTATTATATCTCATCATGCATTGAGTTACAATTCAAAGTTGAAGATGACTCTACCCCTACCGACTTCTTGATGGTTGACTCGTGTGGGGGAGAGGTTGACTCATGGTGGGGGAAGTGACTTACCAGAGTCCCCTCTGCCTATTTGAGTACAGAAGTTCAATCGACGTCACCCAGACGCACTAGGCGTTTCCGCTATAACTTGTGAGGTAAGTAATCATCATTCCATGATTGTGTTAAGTTCTATACTTTCCTATATGTAAGAATTGGGAGAGTGCTCTTTTCCAAGTGGTTGGTTTGATTTTCAAATAGGCCAAAATAATATTATTCACAGATGGTTTAGGGGGATAGCGTGGGGGGGGTGTTCAATTTGGCAAGTAAGTAATGAAAAAAATCACGATAAACTTTTTATTTATTCATGCGATCGGCACGAAACGTTTCAGAGCAAGTATTGTTTGGGAAGATACTAACATTTTTTGTTTAATATAAATTTTTTGTATGGAGAACGAATTTGCCTCTGTGCATGGGAAAATTTCGAAATATTTCAAAGTTTCCCCATATGCGCGGCAAAACCCCTTGAGTTAACAAACTTTATCTAAAACATATAATATGTGAACCTTGCTAGTACGTATATACCTGTGAAAGGTAGCGATGGAACGAGATTTTAGATGCGGATATATCACAAATAAAATATATATAATGAATTAAGATGGAGAAGATACAAAAAAAAAAAAAAAAAAAAATTCAGAACTGGTGGGTGTACACCTTTTTAAATATTTATTCGATTGCAATGAACCTTTCACAACTTATTTACCTCTACGAGATATATAATATTTTATTTAGATTAATTTTCGGTATATTGCCCAAAAGTTTTGCCGCTGATCGTAGAGAAAACCTTTTGAAAACTTTGAAAAATGTTCCCATGAGCACGACAAATCTGTTGGCAAGCAAAAAGTTTCTCTAAACAAAAAATGTCCTATCTTCCCCAATTATATATGCTCTGAAAATTCAAACTGAGTTGATAATGAAATCAACGTTTCCTGGTTTTTTCAATTTTTGAGTTGCCATAAAAATTTTTTTTTAATGATGGTGTTCTTGCAATATAATTATTAATTAAATCTGATAGAAAAATGAACTTTTAATGGCCTTTATAAACTCGACGATATAACCATATTTGATTTAGATAATTTTTTTGTTCACCCAATCGTTTTGCTGTTTTTCATGGGAAAACTTTTTGCAATTTTTTAATGTTTTCCCATGAACAGCGGCAAAAGTATTTGGTATAGAAAAAATTTATTATTTTAAAACAAGATTTGTATCCTTTGTAATTATAAATGCTCTGAAAATTTCATCAATATGCATCGTAATTTAAATAACAAAGTATTGCCATATTTCCTATTTAATCGTGGAAAAAGAAAGAAAAAGAAAAATTCAAAATAAGAGACAAAATGTCTGAACACAAAGAAATTGTCTTAATTATTACTTGTTCGTCAAATTTGCAAAGATACACCTTTTTTTATTTATATAAGATTTCTGAGAATTTTGAAATTTATCAGAGGTAACTCACAGTCTCAACCTTTTGATTATTTTACTACAAAAAATTTTTTTTTACATGAGCAGGCTATTTTCGGGGTATAACAAAAATCCAACACTATTTTATACTTTTCTTTTTTGTTTTTCAATACATTGATCAACACATTTTGATGTATTGATTCAGGCATGATAAACTTCATTAGTTTCGAATAAACTTTTTAAATTTTTGGAAGAAAAAAAAATTTGGAGATTTTTACAAAAAAGCGAAAAAAAAAAAATTTTATCTATATATTTTGTAGTGATGGAGGTTTCATAAATATATGTGTATAGCAAGTATTTTAGTGAAATCCGCTTGCAAAAGATCTTTTGTAGTTCAGCAGATAATCACTGTTAAAAAAATTGCTGATCCAAGAATGCTGATACATGATATTTTGGTAAGAAATTCACAAATCTAAACACTTTTTTTTGCATGTCATGAGATAAATATTGTAGAGAAATCTTTCTCCTTTCGAATGGTGATAATTATCCGCAACAAAGATTACATTAGTGTTGCACGCGCAATCGTCCCCGTTAAGAACTTCGTTTTTCCAGATACATTGTTAAATGCCCTCCTTCCTTTGATCATTTTTAACAAATTAATATTTCACTTCCATTTAAATCTATTCAATAACAATAACATTCCATTAGATTCCACGATTATTATAATTAGCCATTACTCTGACTACGCACATATGGCCTATTCACTATTATGGCCATTAAGATTAGCAATACCCATCATTATATAGAAGCTATATAATCAACCCGTCATTATTATATAACCATTATCGTTATAATTAATAATTTTCAATTACCATGGTGATAATTATAAAAAATTGTCCCTATCAAAGTTACTTGTCATGTTCCATTATTTAATTATGACTAATAAATTCTAGCCCGTGTATTATGATTATCATTCATAATAAATGTCTTCTACTATAAGTTAAAATTAATTATTACTGCCTCAAATTTGACTTATTCATACAAAAATTGCAGGAAACAATCACAAAGGTTTCTACTCACAAAAGCGTCATTCCCCCACATATTACCGCCCATCGGCCGGGAGTCGCCTCACGGACCAACCTTTCCCGTTTTCCCTGCCTGCTTTGAAATGTGATGTTCTGGCTGTGGGTGGGGAGTTTGCCCCCGGGGGGTTGTGAATTAGCGTAAACATCGCACATAAAGGGCCATCACATTTAAATGCACGTGCAGAATTTTCTATGGATTACCTACAAAAGACTCGTACTTGGGGCCACTGCAACGTTTCATATGTTTGATCGGTTGAAATTGCCTTCCCCTTGAATTTTGAATCTTGTTTGGGGGTGGGGAAATTTTTCGAATTCTGACAGCGTCTTCGCGAGCTCTATCACGCTCTTGCGAGTGATCGTCATCTTCAGCCGCTTTTCGTGAGATATTATCAGACGACTTATTTCTCTCTTGAGTAGAAAATTCTCTATTCGGCGGCTTGGTGACTTTCTTGCTGCTGGGCGGATGGCATTTAAGGTTTGCCATTCGGTTCTCCCCCCTCGGGGGGTTTGGGGTTGGTGTTAAGCACCGTTTTGGAGAAAAAAATTGTTAAAAAGGTCGTCCGGCAAATTTCAATTAATTCCTCAAAATCATGGTTTTCTTCTTTGTTGCATGAGAGATTCTGTAACTTGCTGAGCAAATCGTAAGAGAAGAAGGTTGCTGAGAGAGAGAGTTTGACGGCTACGTGCAGCGATGGTCGCTTATGCAGAGATGGAGCGGAGAGTATCTATATATATTAACGCGTATCTTTTATTCTAACTACATAGTCGGATGGAAGCTCTCCCCCTCATTCCCTGATCGAAATGCTCTTCTATCTGCGTTTCTTAGCGAATGGTGCGTAGAGTTCTCTATTAGCTGTTAAGCTAATTTAGATACATATCGAGAGGTTAATTGTAAGAAGGATGTCATTAGGCCACTGATGCGAGAGAACTCGCCTCGGTTTTAGTGGATTGCAGTAGTCTTACCCTCTCCTCGGATCGGTGATTCATTAAGGTTAAAGATCATGTCGTCTGTCGAATCCAATTCAAGCGACGAGCAACAATGATCCAATCCTCAAGATTCTAGAATGCAGTGAAGTGAGATAAAAGCTCCTCTTCGCTTTGTGTAATAATATCGATAAGAAGGGGGGATAAGTGACTTCTCACAACCAGGCTTGCGCTTCATGGCTCTCCTTGATCTTCGCTTCCGATTCCGTTTCGTATTGTGACGAATCACCTTCTTCATTTACTCCTTCGGTCGGGGGGACTTCTTCTTGGGGAGTGTGATGGGGTCTTGATTATTGAGACCGAGTCACAATAGCTATGTTGTTCCTCTTAGTTTGAACTCTGGGTGTGACTTTCTTTTTTGACTAGGCATTTTATTTTTAGCGGGGTTTTTTTTTTTTTTTTTTTCTTCTTTTTTTTTTTGTTTAGGAAAAGTTTTTATCCTATTGCGATTGGGTTTTCTTATTTTCACTGCTTTTTTTTTTTTTTTTTTTTGGTGAACTGTTTTATTTTATTTTATGTTTTTTGTTGTGTTTGGTGTTTTTGATCGGCACTTTTTTTTTTTCACTTCACTGATTAAAATTTGTTTATTATGATTTTGCGTTTGTTTTCACTTCACTTTTTATATATCAGATGTTTGTTTTTTCGAGTCACTCTGGAAAGGGCACCATTTCCTTTGTACTAACCTTTGAAGAGTTAAGTACAGTGGTTAATGAAAAAGTAAATTACTTCAAAATTTTGATTTATATCCTTCTATAACATCAAATAAGTAATAATGTATTAAGTTTAAACAATTAAATAATGCAATCAATCCATTTAGTTACACAAATTGGCCAGTTCCCACAGGCATTAAAATAAGATGGGTGAAGATTAACACAGATAAATTTTCTACGACCAAAACACATTATCCGGGCTTTTAAACCAAGCCAGGCTTTAACACATCCCTCTCTCTTGTAATGTTTGAGGTCTTAACTGACCTTCCCTTCCCTCGATGCCAGGCATTCCTCGTGGCAGCATTCACTAGTGCTCCAAACTTTTACGTACATGATGCGCATACAGAAGAAGTCAGCTGAATATTTTCTTATATATATGAAATAAATAAATTTAACATGCAGGCAGAACCTCCCCTTGTGTTTTGAATTGATGTTACAGGTATAATATAAGCCGGTACGAAGAATGCCTAATTTTATTGAAGGTACTATTAATAGCACGCTTTATAAGAGTGATGATATCTCCGCTGGAGCCCCATGAACACAGAGTAATATAGATATATATATTAAATATATATATATAATATATATTATAATAATTATTATATATATATATATATATATAATTATTATATATAGATATATATAAATCTAATATATATATTATATATATATATATATATATATATAATATATATATAATATAATATATATAATATATATAGTTCTATTAATATAAGTTATTTAATATATTATATATATAATTATATATAATATATAACTATTATTATTATTTTATATGAATATACTTAATATAGTATATAACTTAATTTTAAT
>JABUQX010072700.1:35000-43959 GCA_015478945.1 Trachelipus rathkii
GCGAGTACATATAAAAGGAAAAATATATACCAATTTTTCCTGATTACTACCGGATGAGTTTATTATTATATATAAACAAAACGCATTAGGATAATAAAAATTTTGTGATAAGTTGTTAATGAATAGTGTATGTAGGATTAGGTAAGTGAGTAGATACTTACTATACGTGATTTACAGTTAGTCAGTATGTGATTTGGATCAAGCAGAAACTATTATGGAAATAAAATATGCAGGTTCATTAGTAAATTCTTTTAATCTATAGAACCATTTGCACATTGTCGAAATATATATAATTATGTGTGAGACAATAATACTATTAATATTACGCGTATATAAATATAACTTTTAGTCTGTGATGGTAAGCAAAAGCGATACAGTGAGTATCTATAAATAATTTATATAGTTCTCACATTAAGATATATTTATTGAAAAGACTTGAAATGGATGAAACTCATATAATTTTTTTAGTATTATAAGTTATTAATACAGCGATGATAATATGGGTTTTTTGAGTAGATCTAACCAAATACGGCATAAAGATGGCGTAAAGACATGATACAATAAATATTATCTCTTATATACTTCACGACGAAAGAAACTAACATATGAGAACATAAGTATTCTCCAAAGGTGAAAACTCATGATTATTTGAGGTTTTTTTTGGACAGTGTTGTATTATATATAGTGTACACAAGGAATTATTATGAATACTCATTCAGAACAGACAGTATAATCAAGTCATTTATTACATAAAATAATCTTTGTGGACATAACGACTATATCGAAGACGAAGTTCAGCGAAACAGCACAGACATGCGACGAAATTGGGTTGCTGGGAACCTAATGAATAACACCTAATATCTCATCACTTGAAGTCTCTCAATATTATAGAATTTTAAGCGAGAAAACATTCAAGTACTTTTATTCACTATCTCCATAATACGTCCACAGATACTAGCTTCCGTTAAGATTATCTAACTATATCTTCATCACCTAAGTTGTAAAATGAAGTTTGGAAGGTATATTACATTTTGGAGTAACGTAATGGCAAACATATAATAAATAACTGTACACGTTGAACTAAACTAGATAAACTGCTATATAATTAATCAAATGGAAGAAACATTGGAACTTAGCTCATGTGAGTTATAACCTTCTGCAAGGTCATAATTATATCATTTGAAGTAGGAGATACTCTGTATAATTTCTAGGTATAGCTTCAAACATTATATTAAATTTACTACATCAGTAAATTTATAGATCATATCTGGTGTCTTTAACTAAGTGATATGAAAGTTTTGTTCTCACACAGATTAGTGAGATGATTCACACTAATTATGATAGTAAGTAATACTTAACGTATATTATAGAAGGATTACATGACTAGTGTATAAATATAAGATATTCATATATATTTGACTTCTTTGATTAATAACTTCTATTAACTTTATTGATGACGTATTACGTTATGTATATTTAGATTAAGTGCGCATAAATAATTAATATTTTATAGGTAATAAAAGTTGTCGAAAATGCTCATTATCATTATTAGTGATATTTATCATAAATAATATCGAAAGTACATATTATTATCATTATAACTATAATCGAACTGATTGAATATGAGCGAGTTATGTGAGTCTATTGAAAGATGTGGTAATCATAAATTAAAAAGATTTTCTAGATTAGCGTGTAATTATAAGGTGAGTTTCTCAGTTAGTTCTGGTAAGTCATAGGTAATAAAGCTATAATATATATATTTCTAAAAGTATTAAATATATAATTACGCCTAAATAGGTGGCTTTCCACAAACTATAAAGACTAAACTGATTATATAAGTAGTCTGAGTATATACATATTGAGTGATCTCATTGTAGTACGTTCAGCCGTATTAGTATCGTCAATGAGTATTAGTGAGGGAACAATGAGTTATAGTGGCTTGAGCTCACTCCTTATATTCATATATTATATTATAGACGGTAAAATATATATATATATAAACTGTAAGGGTGTATAAGGGGGCTGGGTAGTGTGAAGAGTTAAGTGGTATATAGATAGTAGGTAGTGTACACATACAAAGGATGAAGTTATTCTTGCTTTTTAGAGGGTTATAAGGAGCTTTTATGAATGGGGATAGGTAAGTAGCTATGATATACAGTGATTGTATAAGTTAGTCACTAGTTTTATTCATTCATAGACGCGAGGTATCTATCTCTAATTATCGTGGCATCGTGTGTTGTATGGGACTCCATCTTTAGTTACTTGAGCTTATATTCGGATAGCTTTGAAGTGATTCATTCGTGACCAATACAATACCATATAGTTAATATGATGGTCGAATACAAGAACAACTAACTCCACACATCTGAATTGTTATCTTAGATATAATAGAATTTATATATAATAATCTTCTAGTTATTAAAAGATATGTGAACTACTATGTAGACTGATACAGGTAATGAGCACGTTCGAATAAAATACTAAGTATAATAATGGGTCGAAGTGCATAATATTACGAAAAAAAAAGTAACATGTATTTGCTTGTGTTATTATTTCACCATGGCATATTGGCCTGGAAACATTTGAAAAATAATTTATAACTGTTTCGGTGTTCGTCTTTTGTTTCAGACCCTCTTTTTCACGATGATTGTGCTTTTGTTGCGAAATATCTAGTGCTTTTCAGGTTATGAGTCTAAGCAGATGCTAATTCAATTCTTTATCTGGAGAGCAGAAACGATGGTTCCCAACTCTTAGTTATATTTATTTTTGTGATATTATGCTCGTATATAATCTTGGAATTAAAATGACAAAATGGCAAGACCTTTCGAATATTCTAGGGAAGTTAACTTAGAATTAGCGCAATGAAGGAGAATATTCTAAATAATTCAAATTATGCAATATTTAATGTCACAGTATTATTTACAAGCTCAACTCAAGCTTTTAAAGAGAGTAAATAAAATATAAAAATGGGTTAATGTTAATTTTTAATGTTTCTATATTTCTCTCAATGATAGATAAGTCTGATATACTGAAAACTCTAGAGATATTATCACTTAATACTAGAATACTGATAAGAAAGTGAGCATATGATTATTATTAAGCTTGGTCGTAACATATGGTATTGTATATACAAATAAGGTTATGCTATTATATTCTATTTTTATTTTTGAGATGTTAGCCCAACCATACACTTTTTTCTTCTAGTATGGATTAGATTACTGCTTTCTTTATTAATGAATTCATTCAAGCGGTTGTTCGCTTTTCTCCAATAAGTAAGATCGGTATTGCCTATACGATCGAATGAACAAAGAGATCAGTGGAGTTCAGATTATAGACTCTGATAAGTATTACAAAGTAAGACCGCGGTGTGTGATGCAATACGTATACGTATTATAACAAAAGATTCCGTGAATTTGCAACAGATCGATAACAAGATGTTATCTGGTATTGGTGCACCAATTAAGATGATAGAAGTCACTAGTGATAGCTTGTCGACGCAATAGATTCGATTAGAAAAATGAGATCGGTGTGGAGTGCAATCTAGAATTCGAAGTAACAGTACTTGATCTGCGGAATTGAAGCATAGAAATTACGATCATCAAGAACATAAATGCACATCGCGTATAGTGGTTGCTTTATTTATCCCACAAGTACCTCGGAGGAGGAGATACAGGATGTTAAGCAGGAGATTTCGACAGTAGTGGCGTAGTCGCTGAGTACAGAATCGATGTAAATGAACACTATAAAGAGTAGGTGTGAAACTACATATTATAGAGGGTCACACATCGATAAAGGGTTAGAAGTTCTTGGGCGCAGAAGCAGACATGTAGAGAAGAAGATGGCTTATACTCATAAAGTTTAACATCCTGAATCTTATTCACGTTTGAATGTGCTCCTACAGATATGAGGTGATAAAGACTGGAGAGATGTCTCACTTCGGGCGAGGGTGCTCGATGCTATATAAGATGTCAGTGTGCGGTGCTACCGTGAGAGAGGGAGAGTGGCGCGCTGTACAGGACCGGCGAAGTGTTGATAGTTAGTGCCTGGGACCGGGCGACGGAAACCCCACTGGGTGCATCCGCCGTAGATAGTTGAGTAGTAGAACCCCTTGTGGCCAGTGGGCCAAAGGCTATACACTAAAAACCTTGCCATTCACTCCTTATTATGCACTTTGCTTCTAGCCCTGCAAACTCAATTTCAGCAATCCAGACATCTTGTTGCTGACCATCCCCCCCCCCTAAATCTTGGCGAAATAAAAAACTGAATCTTATATGTTTTGCAGACGACGTTTTTAAGGGTTTATTAGTAGAAAACTGGAAAAAGATACATCAATCGATAGATTATGAAGTAGTAATTACTAAATTACTAACGATTATAACATACATTTTTTTATAATATATACTAGTTTTAATGTATTTTCGTATTGCAGTATTGGCTTTAATGTCAACTAAGCTGTGTCTGCTTTTTATACAGCTAGCTTTTTCAGACATTCTCCGTTGGAACTCTCAGTATGTCGATAGCATTTGCCGGCTGCCAAGCCTGCTATTATATATTATATATAAATATATATATATATATAGTATATATATATATATATATATATATATATTTTATATATATACTATATATTATATATATATATAATATATAATATATATCTATATATATATATATATATATATATATATATATATCTATATTATTATATTATATATATATATATATATATATATATATATATATACTATAAATATATATATACTGGACAAAGTCTACCTATTGACTTTTGATCTAAAGTAAATTTTAATTTTAACTTATTATAAATTAAATACATATAAAATATAATATAGAAATCATAGGGAAATTATTATTGAAGTTATAATTAAAAAAAATATTACAATATTCATGTGTTTACTTTATGACGCGGAGGAATTTTAAGACATTTTACCCAATGACTCATAACAGGGATGCCATCGCTTGAGTTTTTCTCAAGTTCTTGAGTTTTTGGCATTCATTGAGTATTTGAGTTTTTGTCTAATATAATAATATATTATATAATATATTATATAATATATAATATATATATATATATACTATATACTATATACTATATATTATATATAGTATATATATATATAATATAATAATATTATATATATATATATATATAGTATTTATTTTTTTTTTTTTACACGGCCAAATAGGGGGCTCGAGCCGACGGGGATCAGAAGGGGGGACGATTTCCATACCCGTAGGGGAGGGTCGGAGGAACCCCCGCGACACCCACATACCAAAGAGGGGGTTCCGGAGACCCTCCGGAGGGGGGAAAATAGTCTACACTGTCGTTCCCCGGAAGACCGAGAGACCCGACTCCCTGCCATCTTTGCCGTTTACCCTTGGGTATTCCTTTTAGTTAAAAAAATAAATAAAAAAATAAAATCTGACGGAGTTCGTAAAACTAACAGGTCCTATCTGATAATTTGGAATCATCAAATCCCTATAATAGAAAGTAACTATTTATGGTCTGCATAAAAGGAATTTCACATCTACACTATTATTTATCTGCTTTATATACCGAGTTGTAAACAGGTCTAACTAGACTTTTCTCCTATATATTATATATTAGTATATATATATATATATGATTGCATGTCTTCACTTAGGTAGATCATAACGACGTGCATGGGTTTTTTGAGTATACCTCACTGTGTGTGGAGGCACGATCAGGCGACTACGTGTCTTATATATTACATGAAGACCTCACTCACCTCACCTCACTCACGTAATGAGATGTACCGACAGTGATGAGTATCAGTCCTAGCATGTCAATGTGTCAACTGAAATTGTCGAGTGCAGATACGCACTGCTAACGCTCACATGAGTATATAATCACTATGGGACCTTTGCCCCCCTTAAATGAATATCCTGCCTACACCCATGGTCACTCTCACTACATACATTAAACACAGGTAACAGCATACCCTCACGTAAGACCCAGGCACTCAAAACCTTCGTCTCTTTACATCCCCAACATTATAATTGCATCAGCAACACCTTCCAGCTGCAATTACAACTTTCTCCTACTACACTCTGCATCATCCGTGTTCTCCTTTTCATCCAACATATATCTAAATATTTAAACCTAACTTGTTCCAGCTGCTACCATCTAACATAACTTCAGGCTTCACACCGGGGAGGCTGTCCTCACTCACACCATACCTTACTCTTATCTTTTTTTTTTTTTTTTTAAATTCACAAATCACGGGGCAGGACCCTATTCAAGGAGGGGAAACTTTCTAGGTAGATTTCTACTAGGATCTGAACTAGGATGTCGAACTCTGCGCCGTTGCCAATGCGACTCCGTGCTCTACCGCTGTTGTGCACGGTTTATTTTCAAACTATCGCTTTTCACACAATGCAATCGTCTCTACAATCCTCTAAACTCTTATGATTCACCGCACAAAACATAATTATTATGTTTACTATTTATATATATATATATATTATAGTATATAATTTATTAATTAATAATATTATTATTTAATAAAATGATAAAAAGAAATAATAATATATATATTATAATATATTATAGTTATATACATATATATAATATATATATATATATATATATATATGGCGGAGAGGAAGTACGCTGGGATCAACAAGTGTACCCGATGGTGAGGTACGGTTGTTGGTAAGAATACGAGGTTATAAATTTCGTGTAGGTCAGCGTATATATATATAATATATATATATATATATTATATATATATATTATATATATAATATTTATAATATATTTATTATTATATATATTACTATTTATATATTTTATCATATATATAAATATATATATTATATAATATTATATATATATTATATATATATTATTATATTATATATATATATTATATATATATATATATATATATTAATATATTATTATTATATATATAATATCTATATATATTATATTCTATATATATATTATATATATATATATATATATATATTATATATATATATATATATATATATTAGGCGAGATGGTGATTAATGGATTTGGAAGTTGTATAACAAGCGGTTTATGGTGGATATAGTTTTCCGAGGATTGTAGGAGAGAATATTAGTACCTCTTATATAAGGGTAGGGATAAGGTAACTGTAAGTATTATAGGGTAATTGGTTTATTGAGTGTTGTAGGGAAATATACTCGCTAGTGATTTTGGTCGAAAGAGTGCGTCGAATGAATGAAGACTGATTTGGGGAAGAACAAGGTGCCATTAGAAGTAGTAGAGGATGTTGGATCAAATCTGTACCTTGAAACAAATGAGTGGGATAATGAGGGAGGAGAAGATTAATTGGGTGATTTCAGGATTTATGTCTTTGCAACAGGGCGTATAATGGATATTGGGAAGCGCTCTGTGGCAGTGTGTTAGTGATATGTGTGTTGGTGGTAAGCTTCTGAATGGAATCAAAAGTATGTTATGACAATAGTGGAGCGTGTGTCAAGAATAAATGGAGTCGAAAGTGATTGGTTTAATATTAATAGCCAAGTGCGACAGGGATTGTGCCTATGCACTCCTTGCGCGATCAAATCTGTATATGATCGGAAGTTTATAACAATTTAGAAGGTAGGGGTGACAAGGGATAGTGTTAGAATTGATGGAGAATGGGAAAGAGTGGAGGGTTCCTTACTTATTATTGAGGATGATTCTGGTTTTGTGTGACGATCTGAAGAGATTTTTCTGAAGAGGATGGTAGGAATTTTGGGTCGGAGTGTGTAAAAGGAGGGGTTTGAAAGTAAAAGTAGAAAAGAGTAGTTATGGTGTGGGTGAGGACAGTTCCTCGGTGTGAAGTTTTATGTTAGATGGTGAACAGCTGGAAAAAGTGTCTGAAATTTAAAATATTTAGGATATATGTTGAATGAAAGGAGCGGATGATGCAGAGTGTAGTAGGAAAGTTGAATGAATGGCACTAGGTGGCTGGTGCAATTAATCGTTGGTGTATGTAAGGTACCTAAGTCTTGAGTGTGCTCTGGTCTACATGAGGGATGTTTGTTACCCGTGGTTGAATGTATACGTAGTGGGACTATGGTCTGGATAAGAGGTATTGATCTAAAGTTACAATGTGTTCAGATAGACAATGTTAGGGGCGTGTTAGGTGTGAAAAGAAAATGATAAAGGAGGAATGAAGTATTAGAGAGTTGTGTTGTTGTGGAGAATGGGGTAAATGAGAGAATAAATGAAAGGTACGTTGAGATGGTTTTGTTCATGTGGAAAGGTGGATGATATCGGTCGATTAAACGGATGTATAGTGGTAGTGTGTTGGGAATCGGACGGATGGAAAGGAATAAAGTGGATTGAGTCAGAAAAGGAATGCCTGGGAGGAGAGAAATGTGAGTGTTGGCAGAGGCGAGAAGAAAGGTGCATAATAGGATGAATGGATGGGTTTTGTGAGGAGGTATGGGTTGTAGCCCACCTGGGCAAAGAATGAAACAATTGACGAGATGTCATAGGAGGGACCATCGCGGTCCTGGTGAAGCTTCTAGGTTTGTTTTTTCTGACTGCGACGAGTTTCACTAAAAGGTATAGAGGGGGGATGGGTAAGGCTGGACTTTCTTTTCTACTTGCTTCACATTCTTTACTACTTTTCTGTTTCTGGCGCATGTTAGCAACTTACCTCCAGTCTTGGGGAGAGAAGATGGGTGATGATGTGATGATGATGATGATGATGATGATATATATATATATATATATATATATAATATATATATATATATATATTATATATATATATAATTATATATATATATATATATATATATAATATTATTATTATATATATATATATTTATATACATACATACATATTAAAGTTAGTTATATATATATATATAATATATAATATATAATATATATATTATATATATATATATATATATCGGAAATAGGTATATA